>BGPR01016662.1:0-11845 GCA_013235015.1 Araneus ventricosus | reverse complement strand
CTTTCGAAATCCGGCTCACTTTGAATTGCTGGAATGAACTGATTTCTCAACGCTTCCACGTGTAGTGCAGAATTGACAGTCTGTTCGAAAAAAATCGCTCCAACAATGCCTCGACTCGAAAGCGCACACCAAACGGTCACTCGTCGGGGGTATAGGGACTTCTCAATTGCGAAGTGGGGATTCTCGGTGCCCCAAATGCGCCAATTCTGCCTATTCACATACCCGTCGAGATGAAAATGCGCCTCATCGCTACACCAGAGCACATTGACATCAAATTGATCATTGTCAATCATCTCGACGAAGGTGTTCGCAAATTCCAAACGTTGTTCCACTGATCGCTGACTCAATCGCTGATGAATTTGAATCTTGTACGGAAACAGCTGCAGATCAGCCACGACAATCTGTCTGACACTTTCCCGTTTGATTCCCACTTGTTGTGCAACTTTTCTGATCGATGTTCGGGGACTTCTCTCAAAAACTTGGCTTGCTCTCTCAATCTTTTCAGGCGTTTTGACTCTCAGCGGTCGTCCCACATTGCCAAACATGTCGTCGCAAACACTACCTGTTCTCTCGAACATTTGAATCAAACGATTGATTGTCGACACACTCGGACCTGTTGTCTTAAGCTTAAACTCAGTCGCAAACTGTCTTTGAGTCACAATTGGGCTCATGTTGTTCGAATAATACTTTCGAACAATGAAAATGCCCTCAGAAACGCTATATCTCGACATTTTCACTGAAAAATAAACAACAAAAGCCAACTCAATGAGACTGCGCAAACAAATCCGCCAACGCACTGAATCTAACCGCCAAGTTTGAAATTGATACGCTGAACAGTTTTCGAGAAATTGGCATTTCTTTTCAACGCGTTAATTACTGGTCACACTGTATTTTTTTTTTATCGCAAGCTTCAAAGAGTTGAATGCAGTATTTGTTACTATTTACCTTAGTAATAAACTTCTTCAACCCCTTTTGAACTTGCAAGAAAAGAATTCAAAATCATTATACATCGAATAATAATAATTAAGAATAACATGAAATGCGTTTAAATTTCAGTGTATATCCGTTCTTAATAAGACTTAATCATAATATTCCGAACGTATTTTCGTAATAAATTTTTTACCTTATTTTTTTTCAATTTTGCTCCTGAATGCTTGATTTATTAGTAGAACTCTTAAATAAATCAATAAACATATAAAGAAACATCTAGGTTTATACAATATACATTCAAACTAAGTGTTGATATTATGAAATCATTTTACATATTAAAGTTATACCTTAAATTCTATACTTTTTTTCTATAAACTATTTGAAAATATATGTATGAAAATTCAAATGTTCTATTATAAAACTTATTACAAACGTATTTTTGAGATGCAGAAGTTAAAGATTAAGAAAAGAATGAAAGAAGATTAAGAATATTTTTAAAAATATATGTTTCTAAGGCTCTATTTCTGTAATATTTTCACAAACTATTGCAATATTCGCAGAAAACTCAGAAAATGTTTGCTCAAATTTATATGTACATCTACTAAATAAAAAATTCTAGCATGTTCGCAATATTTTATATTTGAAACTATTTATGGACTTTAATTTCTCTAAAAGATACATTTATAAAGGACGGAGTATAACTTCAATGAAAGATTCCTACAAATTTATACAGAATGACTGCATATATTGAAAAAGATGTGAGGAAAACTATAATAAAAACATTTTAACTTGGCTTTAACAAATATGGGTATTAGTATGTAAAATATTTCTAACAAACTTGGATTATGATTATCCAACACTTTTCTTTTGCATTTACATTTTAACAGAAAATGTTTTTTTGGTTGAATAAATGCTTTAAAAATGCTATGCAAAAGGCATGCTTTAGATAAAAGTCATACTACATGTATGAAATGAACTGAAAAAGCAGTTAGATTATTCCTTTCTATCGTTGTACTAAAATATAAATCAGTAATTTTTGCCAATTTTCTAAATAGCAAGGATTTAATATTTATTAAAGGAACAGTTTCGTGAAACTGTTTGAGTTTTATAGCAGTAGTTTTGAAAATTCCCAGCGTGTATATGATAACTAAATGTAATGATATGATAACTAAATGTATATGTATACGATATATAGTTAAAATGTATATGATAACTACATATAAATGCTAAATAACTAAGAATAAATGCTTTTTAAAAAATAATGCTTTGCAAAAGACTTGTTTTAGACTAAAGTTATACTACATGTATGAAATGAACGGAAAAAACAGTTAGATTATTCCTTTCTATCGTTGTACTAAAATATAAATCAGTAATTTTTGCCAATTTTCTAAATAGCAAGGATTTAATATTTATTAAAGGAACAGTTTCGTGAAACTGTTTGTGTTTTATAGCAGTAATTTTGAAAACTATCAGCTTTTATCATATGTATATGATAACTATATTCATAAACTTTGTTATATGGTATTTTTAATAGCTTCAAAAACTAATTTTGTTTTAAAAAGGAGTAGATATTTAACTTTTTGAGGATGAGATTTTGAAAACATGTAAATTTGTGAAATACCTCAGTGTTTTCAAAACGACACTGATCTGTTTAGCTTAGTTATATTAGCGTCCATTTTCGAAGCAACACGAGGGCTTTTATAGAACGGACCTTGTAATTTTAAACCGCTGTCAGATGACGAGGACTACATCTCAGCTGGCAGCCCCCTCTCAAAACTTTCTCATTCTGGAAAAATGTTGAAACGTAGTCAATGCCCTAACTGTTGTTTGGAATTTTTTTTTGCATGGATAGGTCTATGCATTCTACTTTTTGATCTTGATTTTATTTTTAGACTATAAAAATTTTAATCATTATCCTCCCCCTTTGGCCCTTTTCATCCTGTATAGGACTTTAAAGTAATTTTTGACTTGAGCAGCTTTTACTCGAAAAAACGTTCTGTAATTCATGAAAAGATATTCCTGGGTACGCCGTACGTGGATTGCCCTTGACTGACGGATTTTTTTCCTTTCTATCTCGGAAGTAATTATTATTATAATCTTTATAATATATGTATTTTTAACTCAATGCTTTGTACAGTTTTTATTTGTGTTTTGCGTACCGTTTGATGTGCAGTGTTGTTTGTGTGTGTTTTGTTTTTATATTGTGGGGTTTCAATCTTTGACTTATTTATATATCTGATTTATACTGCTTTTTCTGTGTTTATTTGTTTGTTTCTTTTTCAATACTTATATATTTTTTATATATATTTACTGTTCCTTGCTTGCCCGAGCAGTTATTAAATTTCTTGTGTTAGGGATGTTTTTTTATATTTTATATGAAAAGAAAAAGCCTTCATTTTGTCAATCTCTATTTTGTGAGTATCATTCGCCACACTTGGCGGTTGACTACATGTAAATCAAGCTATTCTCTCTCCACCGAGGTGGGTTGGACCATGTTTATACTCCCAGCTCTCTTGTATTTAAAAGTACTACCACTGTTCGGGGAATGCCTGTAACATTTTATTGTATGTAATAAATCCCGTCCTCCACATGCTGGTGGGGCGGCTCTCAGCCCGCTTGTCCTCTCCAGGCCTTACACCCTTCTTGGTTAGGAGGGCCAGAGTGGGTATTTTTGCACTAACCAGCGGGAAGACATTTGGCCTCTTCAGTAAAATTGGGTTTCGAGCCTCGAAACCGACACTTACAACTAGGCAAATGGAACCATCGAGCCCGACCTTGGCGACCATTTTCGCGACTTGAAGATAAATTTGGCAACTTTGGCGATTAAATGTAGGATCTCAAAAGTACTGGAATTTTCTTGATATTTCTATTAGGGGCGGAGATCTGGATTTATCCAGATGATTCCATTTGACGTCACGGCCTGTCGCGGATACTATAAGAGGACTGTGCTCGGATCACAGAGGAGTAGTGAGTGTTGATCGACTTTGAACGTGTTCATCGACTAGTGGCCACCGATGTCCCTCTACACTGATCTGAGTATTGTAAACCATAGTTAGATGTCAAGTATTATAATTTCTGTTTAGTTTGCTTCTATAATTGGCATCTCTAGAAGAAAAGATGATAAGCACCTGAAGTTCAAGAAGAATTTGAAACTTTAATCCGCATTTTATGCATTTCTTGATTTCAGAATGTTGAACACTTATTGGGTACTGTCATACTGTCACTAATATCAACACCACTGTATTCCCAACTCCTGGAATCATTGTGAATACGAAAAAAAAAATTGGATAGGCACGTGTTGAAGATTAATCCCTTAACATTGCAGCCTTTTGAATGTACGATCTAATCAGATGACCATCTGTTTCGGAGATGCCTTGCATTGATTCAACTGCATCTTCGTAGGACGCTTGAGATGTCATGAGATTTCCGGCAGTATTTTTATCGAGTTATAACGTCTATGAACGACTTAATAGTAGCTTTTAATTTAAAAAATGGCATAATTTGATGCGAGTGGAGCACAGGAGAAATTGTTTAAGGGATTAAACAAGCGATAGTTTTCTCCCGTCGTCTTTCCAATATATATATTGATACGAACATGAAAGTCGCTTCCCAGCAATGTTATTCTTATGGTTGGGAAGAGAGTTCTACAGGGGTATGTATAGGAATAACGGGGGAAATGGAGTCATCGACCCTCACTTTGCGACAAACTTGGTGATCATTTTGGTGACGAAATGTGGGATCTCAAAAGTACTGGAATTTTCTTGATATTTCTATTAGGGGCCGAGATCTGGCTTTATCCAGATGATTCATGTGACGTCATGGCGTGTTGGACTGTGTTCAGATGACAGAGGAGTAGTGAGTTTTGATCGACTTTTAACGTGTCCATCGATTGGGGTGGCCTGTCGAGTGCGAACGTCTTTGGAATCTCTCTTTGGAGTTTCATCCGCTGTGTGAGCTAGTAAGCTGTTAGACGCATAGCGGCATTGAAAGTGCTGTTACTGTTATTAATTAGTGATCTTCTGTCTGTTGTGTTGCTAATCAGTGCAAGTGCTGTTTTAACTGTTATTGCGCTTCGTGTTTTCCGGAACATTCGAGAATAACGTGTTATTCTCCGTTACCTGCTTGTTGGACTATTTTCACCGTAAACACACCGCACGAATTTCGTAATAATATGCAGAGCGTGAAACGCTTCGTGTTCAGATTCATCGCAAAGTGAAGAGAAGTGAGTACGCATTACGAAACCACTCCCCACACAGATTGAGTTCACAATTTGTTCACCAAAAGATCAAACTCTAAATTTCGGTCCTCGCGTTCACATAGTCGCAAAAAGTCTCATCGACTGACAGTGAACTACCACACGGATTCGCCTTGAAACTTAATAAAGATATATAATTCTGGTGGTAAAAAACTATACACCAAATTTCATTCGTATGCCTCGTTTCTTTTTTCAACTATCGTATTCCCATTCACAAAGAAGGAAGCACAGATTCCGTGTAGACCAATTTCGTGTGAGAGAAATCTACAAGATTGTGTAAAGACAACTTACAATATTCGATTCGTTTAGCTCGTTCGGCTTTTGGGTTAATTTGTTCATAGACAGAGAGACAAATCGACAGACGGATATAATTTCAAAAATGATTTCGTCAGACTCAAGGAGATCTAAAAGGAGGAAGTTCATCAAAATCTGAGAGTTGAATTACTAATATAATAGCCCAGATCTGTCTCTCACTGATCCGGTAACGCTCTGACGTCACCAACAATAAAATTCGCGCCATAGAACTGCGAAACGTTAAACAGCATTATTTCGTTGTTAGAGCACCAAATTTAAGTAATTTTAGATTTAAAAAGTATTGTCTTTCAAATTTCAAATTGAATAGCTCTAAACTGGAGAAATAAAATTTGCTATCGATTGATTTAAAATTTATCTCGCTATGATCAATAGTTCTCGAGAAATTTTAAATTATATTAATCATAGATTTCAAATTAATTTCCGTTTTTTAATTGAAAGTAGTAAATCCCGCCATTGGTATATCATGTGCGTGATATAGTTTAGTCGCCACGATGCATCTGATTATTTATTGCAATCGTGATGATATAATTTACTAATATTTTTTGACAACTTTAAAATTTACACAAAGACATCTGAAGTACAAGGAAAATTGTTAAACAACGAAAAGTACTTTACACGGAATGTTGTTTACCAAGAAGTTTTTTGAATAAAGAAATTTGTAAATAAAAAAAATATATCTGTCATAAAACATATGCTTATTTTATTTGTTTCCAATCAATGTTAAGCATTTCTATCGCATATATATCTATTTAAAGACGTCAAATTTGACTGGAAATCTTTCGAATAAAGTGGCAATTTGTACCCGTCATACCATGACGAGTGATTTTCTAGTTTTTTGATAATGGCGGTACTTTCTCGATAATATATTTATACAGTATATCTTTAAATCTTTCTCTCTTTTCAGCATAAGTACTCACAGATCTAAAAGGCGAAAGATCTTCTTGGTAAATAGTTACAATCATATACAGGAAAAGTAATAATAATAGTAATAACAGGATACCTGAAATAACAGGAAGAAAGGCATATGCTGATATTATTAGTAAAATTGCTAATATAATTAAATAATAAAAATCTTTATTCATGAAGTATGTCGTGATTGTGCCTAGGAAAAAAATTGTCTACTGAATAGAATGCAAAGTAAATAAAAGGCCCATGAATTATAGAATCCTTCATGTGATGCAATGTACAGTTTTTTATTAGTTTAAAATGCACATAAATGCTATAAAAGATTTTTTAACGAAAGTACAGTAGTTTTCACAGTTTTACTTTTTGGAAACAAAATAATTTTAATCGCGTTGCTTCTTACCATAATTTTGATTAAATTTCATCTTCTACCAAAACAATTTGGAAGTTCAAACAATAAATTAATGCTCTAAAACTATTGTGTCACCTCTATGCATGTTTCCACTTTGACGATGAAATTTTATATTTGTATGAAGAAAATCTTTCTTTTTTTTCATTTTAATTTAAATAATTCTGAGTTTTGTGTCTTCGCACACTTCATAATGGGACCCATTCCTTACGTTGCGAAAAATTGACCCCGAATGTAACAATGGAACTTCTATAATACTACGATATATTCCTATAAATTTTAGTGTGAAAATAGGAAGAACTACTAAAAACATATCTAAACTATTTTCCGCTCTATTCAAATTTGTATCGTTATCGGTATCGGTAACATCAACGGATATGCCATGGTTTCAACAGAGTACTTCATAATGAACTGATAAATAGCCTGTTCTGGACAGTGCTGAGAATAATTAATTTGTTAAGTTCCGGAATCCATTAATTATTTATATCGATATCGGCCTTGTCAATAATTCCTACGGATTCTATCATTATTTTGAGTGGTCTAATGCTATAATGCCATATAACAAGCCAACCACAGAAGGTGAACTGATATTTATTGACCTCAAATTATCTCAAAGTATTAACAACTTTAATCTTTGATTTTTTATTTTATATGTTCCAAACAGAACTAAAAAATTGGTTTATATTTTTGGTTACCATCAAAAAATAACCTTGGAGATACAGTCAATGTTTAGTTCCATAGATGGAGATACTTAAATTGATCAAAATTCTTTAAGTGAGCATTGCAAATGATAATTGGGTGAAACGAAAGTAAACTGTCTGAATATTGTTCTGAAAATTGATTGTCAGATTTATAAACTTACTAATATATGAACTGTAGTGATACATTTTACTTCGAAATAAAAGAAAACTGTACAGATAAACATTTATAGCTGTTATTCCATGTTAATATATTTTTATTATGATTGAATGTAATTTTGGTCAGCTTGATCCCATAATTCCTTATTCTCGGGTTGATTTCAGGTAATTTGTAATATATATATATTCGCAGAAAACTTTATGATTTCTCTAATTTTTTAGCGGTTCGTATAGATTTTACTTACCCTGATGAGCATCTATACGCTTTTACCAATAAACTATAGTCTTTCCATTTAATTTCAACATTGATTGATTTTCATGACATTGATATATATATATATATTAAAGACGCCTGCATTTTTGGCTTATACTTGCAATTAAGCAGGATTAAAAGGCAATCTAATATATTTAATGAAAACAGATAACTTTGAAACAGATTTTTGTTCTTCTGAAGCAACATCATAATGAGATTATGCATTCATCCCCAGCTACTGTTTGCTTCTATAACTTATTTACAATTACTGGTAAGTGGAATATTATATGAAAGATGAATTGTCCTAATTACTTGACAGTAAATTTAAGGAAAATATTAGTGTGGTAAATCTTGTGTAAATACTTTAAAAAAATTGCTAACTATAAAAAAAATTCAAAGTTGATAGGATTTCAAATCAAGTAATAGCAATGCATCCATCGCCAATTTCGAGCTTAAATCTTTTAAAAGTCCGAAGATGTCGGCTATATTTATTATACTTCAGATAATGAATTTACATATTATAACAGTATGAAAAATTTATTTTATCTTAATTCAGAGTTACAGTCTGGAATATATATATGTTTCAATCAGCTTATGTACTGGGACATATATGTCATTTCAAGGTTAAATAGATAAAGGCAAAGTTTATTCTGTTTTGACACAATTGTAATTGATATAACAGCTATTGCTAGAGGTATCACTAAGAATTACATACTTTTTCATTTCTTACTTGTTATACTCTATAGCTAGCTTTCACCATAAAGATATTATATCATTGATATGTTAACAACTTTTCTACATTCTGAAAAACGTTCCGTAAATGAAAATACAGCTGTTAAAAACGCGATAAACTAAAGCATGACTTTCATCGTGAGTTCAGGTTTTGGCTAAGCAGTTGAGTATGCGATGTCGTTTTATTTTTTAATAAATTTACATTTTTTGAAGATAATTTTTTTTCAGTTTATGAAATTGAGCTGGCGACATTCTAATTGGTTTGTAACTATCAGCTAAATTTAGTTTAAAGAATGTAGAATTTTTAGAATACACCTAGATCTTGAACGAGAACGATACGAGCATGCTCCAGAGTAGTGCCAATAAAAAAATTAAAAATTAAAAAAAATAATAAATAAAACGTAATTGACTTCAAGCTATCTTTCGTTTCGAATTTGGATATGTGGTGGTGCCAAAAAGGGTAAGTTAAAGATCTTCAACTGATCGACCAAAAAGTGTGGGGTCCTGCATTTATAACTATTTCGTGACAAGTCACAAAATTCATTTTGGAGGTGGAAACACAAAAGCATGCTAATATCATTTAGGAGGAAAATAGGAAGGTTTGAGGACCGCATGAGTAACCGGATGAGATAGATGACGCAATTTTCCAGCGTTATAGAAATATTATAGCACTAGATATTTAAATTTTCAACTGCTTATGGAGAACATGCAGCAGTATACGAATATTGTATATCCGTAATACCATCAATGACATATATGTTAATGCAATAATATACCTTGTGTTTGGTGTAGTGGACGGAGTCAGAAAGTCCAGGAGGTGACTGCATGCCGAAAGGTGCCCAAATTAACGTGTACCACACCTCTAAATGTTTGCGAGTTTGTACCGAAACTTGTGGGAGTACAATTAACTCTGAATCACTGTACTGTCCAAGCGTGAAGTATCGCAAAATAAATATTTTTCACCCCTTAGAGGTTTGTCATTCCAGCATCTTCGTTTATTCTCTAGATCAGGGATTCCCAACCTTTTTTCCCTCGCGTACCTCTTGATTAGTCGTTTTATTTTCGCGTACCCCCTACTGTCATATCCCCTCCCTTCAACATTCGTCTAAGCAAAGAAGTTTTTATCAATAATGTTAACGGCCTAGGTAAGCTTAAAGCGCATATCACACGGACAGCTATCGTGTTCTGTTTTCGTGGGCACGAGGACAATGCCACTCCCCAAAAAAGTTTGTAGCACGAGACCGGTCATAGAAGATGACGAAAATCGTGGACTGCATTCAACCGGATTGAAAATGCTCACGATGGTGACGGAAAATCATGAGCAGCGAAAATTCAAACCAATCGGGTGTGATTTTGACGGTGACGTAGCTCGCCTTCCATCATACCGAAATCCTATCTGACTGGTTGTCTTCATGCGTCACTTGCTACAAACCTTTTTGGTGAGTGGCATTGCACTCGTGCCCACGAAAACACACTACGATAACTCTCCGTGTGATATGCGCTAAAGAGTCAAATGATTGGAATTTATAACATTTGCAGGACATATTTTTGATTTTGCATTTTATTCCATTTTTACAATTGTATTCAACGTCAAAACGTATGAAATCAGTATTGTAATAATTTCGCATTAACTTATAAGGATAGCTAAAAATTACACTTCCTTTTGCCTTCTTTTTTACTTCTTTCGGGGGTAGGTTTAAAACTTGCACAACTTCCACTTCTACTTTTTACACGAACTTGGGGAAACAAAATTCTGTAACATTTTTAATCCCTTATATTTTTTTGTGTCCGCCATAACCGAGTTTGAGTTCGCGTACCCTCAACTAGTCCTTCGCGTATCCCCATGGGTACGCGTACCACGGGTCGGGAACCTCTGCTCTAGATCATTGAGTGACGCTTCCGGTCATACATTCTTATGTAATTCTGGCCTGTTGTCGTGCTTCCTATCACCTTCAACAGTTTTATAATCCATGCATATAATTCATCACATCTTATATTCTTCTTCTTTGCAGGGGCATGTGATCTCAACCGTAAGGATGCCAGAGGACCAGTATTCCGAATGGAACCACCCTCTAGAGTCGAATTCTCAAACAACAGTGGTACAGAGCTTCGTTGCAGTGCCGACGGGTACCCAGCTCCCAGGTTGACCTGGTTAACCAGAGAAGGTACTCCTGCCAGGGATGTACCAGGACTACGTCACACGCGGTCAGATGGAACTCTGGTGTTCTCCCCTTTTCCAAGGTCAGAGTATAGGCAAGATGTTCATGATGCTGTGTACCAGTGCTCTGCCTCAAACCCAGTTGGTGTTGTCCTCAGTAGAGAAGTTCATGTGAGAGGAGGTATGTGTGGTTTCTTTTGGTCTAACTGTTATAAGAAAATAAATCAATTTGACAATATTAAAGCATACTCAACGATGTCATTTCTCGTTAAAGAAAATTTACTTAATGGGAAACTGTTTTCTAGTTACAATTTTAAATTGTATACTATTAAAGTTAGGTATTATTACGCAACTACAATGCTGTTACAACCAAAGTTCGCCTATTCAGAAGGTCCCAGAGCCGGGAACGAAGCAAAATTTCACTATTGTATAGTGCAAGTAGTGCGATGTGTGAAACCAAATAATACCCTATTAGCACAAAATGTTCTAAAATATTCATACGATATCTTTACAATGTTGTACGGCATTCAAAATATTGTAGCAACATCGTAGCGATACCGTAAAATATCTTGTGCTAATTGGATAATAATAATAATTTAATAACGAAAATAAAGAAAGAAAAAGAATAAAAGAAATATTTAAAATTTTCGTCAAAAGTGGCGCTATGCCATGATACAAGACAACTTTTAAATTTTTTTAATACTGAAGCAAAATTTAATTGCTCATTAGAGGGTTTTTTTTTATTTAAGTTTAGTTTTACTAAAAACGCTGCCGAAATTTAGCTCTTAACGTTATGTCTTTTTTCATTCAATCTATTCACCTTTTCTATGCTCGTTTCTTACTTCTTTTTATTTTCGTTTTCACAGCGCGCGTAACATGTACTACATTCTAGGCAAATTTTGTTTCGTTTCGAGCCATAGACTCAGCTCTAAAGCTTTCTTAATAGGCGAGCTTTAATTATAACAACCCTGTACTTACTTTGGAGGTTTTGTGTGAGATAATGAAACAAATAAACAAGCCCAGAGATTATCAT
>BGPR01016661.1:0-34086 GCA_013235015.1 Araneus ventricosus | reverse complement strand
TAAAAACTGCTCTATGAGGCAGATAATGTATCCCCAGACCTTAAGGATTAACCTTATCAGGATTAATTTGCTCAATGATGCCTTCATTCTCCCACTGATTGAAAACCTCCTGATATTCATTTAATCGATTCTTTGATTTCAGGGATTTAACAGAGTTTTTAAGCCTT
Source organism: Araneus ventricosus (assembly GCA_013235015.1). Taxonomy (NCBI): domain Eukaryota; kingdom Metazoa; phylum Arthropoda; class Arachnida; order Araneae; family Araneidae; genus Araneus; species Araneus ventricosus. Next base: position 33,919 of record BGPR01016661.1, on the reverse strand, counting down.
TTTTGGGCTAACTCTTTATTATCATGCAAAGGAGGATGTCCATCTAACCAGGGTAAATTTACTTTATATCTACCAGTACTATCTCTACTAACCGTTTCTGTGAAATGTTCTAAAACAAGTTCCTGGGTTTCTGTTTTAGTACGTTTTGCACTATCTTCTTTAATACCCAAGGAATCTAAATTCCAGAGATCTGAAATCTTAGCATTATTTACATGCAATGACAATACTAGCAGTGAACTACTTTTGTTTGTGTTTATAGTATCAGATTTACCCATTACAGTCCATCCCAAGAGTGTTTGCACAGCAACCAAACTTCCCGAAAGATGTTTTATATTTCCCGTTAACAATTTACCAGCGTAATCAGCTCCAATGAGCAAATGAATTTCACCAGGATTCTTTTCATATAGACAGGATCTTTCATTTATCGCCGCATCACTTATCAGAATACCCATATCTTTTAACTGGTTCAAACAATGAGCGTCATTCATTTTAGGTAAGGAAGCACATATTTTCTTCTCATCTAAAACATCTAACTCAAAGTTATAGCTTCCATCAACATTCGACAGATTCATGCGATATCTTTGATGCGTTTCTGCATGTTCAATTCCGCCGAATAAACCATGATTGAACCATAACGCATTCTTCTCCTAACCCCTTTAATTTCATGTTTCTAGCTGTAAATTTGGAAATATACGATAGTTGGCTACCCATATCTATAATTTCCCTTATAAAATGCTTCAAATTATTTTCTTTAATGTAAGCAATCAAAGTCTGAAGACAAACTTCCCCCGAACAACTGTTATTTGCAAGTGTTATGTTTTCAGTGACTTCTTTCGACTCCGGCTTCTCATTATCTGAACGTTTATTTTCACCGTAACACATAATATCTAAATGCCTCTTCCCGCATTTGGTACATTTTAATCTTGCTCTGCATAAAGAGCTTACATGTGCAGGCTTAATACAGCGAAAACAAGATCCTTTTTAATTAGTATGGACTTTCGCTTTTCTATAGGTAAGCTTCTACCGTAAGCACAATTGATGCTTGAATGAGATGCTTCATCACAGAATAGACATAACTTAGATTTTGATGTGTTATCATAAACAAATAGTTCATTCGCGGTAGGATTTCTCGTTCTTTCGTTCTGAATTTTGACCTTGGCTGTCGGCCAATTCGAATGATTGACGTTTTGAATCAAAAGCGGTTTCTATTTTGCAAGACATAACTCAGTTTTCTCTTTCGCGATTAATTGCCGGTTTAGAAAATCAATAAAGTCACTGAGTGAATATTTATCCCCGAATTCCTTATTAAATTCAAATACTAAATCGCTTGTTAGCGACTTTAAAATCACAGGAGATAATAAAGTACTAAAAGTATCTGACTTAATTCCTAATGATTCTAAACTTCTAATATGAATTTGTATTTTATCAAACAGCTGCCGAAAACTTTTTACGTCATTAGAACGCTTAAGAGGGGGGATTTCTAATAACTGACTCATGTGTGTATTTACCAAAGTTTCTTTTCTGCCGAATCTCTGTTCTAGCAGTGTAACAGCTTTTGCATAATTTTCACTCGAAATGGAAAACCCTTCTATTGTTTCCAAAGCTGTTCCAGACAAATGAGCTTTTAGATAATTAAATTTGCTCACGTCATCTAAAAATTTATTACTGTGTATTGATGTTCCGTAAGACTTCCAAAATGTTAACCATTCATTTATAATTCCGGAAAATTTAGGTATTGTAATCTTCGGTAATTTAACATTAAGTGTTTGAAGATTCATATCAGATTCATGAGTAGAATGGGTGGGGGGATTGGGAGGTTCGCGAATATTCTTACTTTGATTCAAATTTCTTATATATTTAATTGATTTGAATCTGCATGTTACTATTTTTTCTCGATATTCTTCTGCAGACTCTAATTCCTTATCTATGTCTTTGAGAGACAATATCTTTTCTAGATTCGAATCTGTTAACTTAAGAGATTCGAACTTATCATTGAGTGTTTCTATGTAAAGTTCGATATCATTTTTTTCTGTTACATCTGTTTTCTTAAGTTCTGCTTCAATTTTATTAATAAGTTTAGTAACTGAACTTCTTAATGTTGTTCGTTTTCTTTTTAGTAATTCAATCTGTTTAGCGTTCTCTGTCATTTTTTATATTGCAGTTATCAATGATTAATATTCTCAAATTCAATATGATATTCAAATGAGAAAAATATATCATATATCTTTATACGCACAAGCTCTCTCATCCCGGAAGGGATGCCATGTCAAGAAATTAATCTTATTTTTATTCAGAATTGGTAAGAATTTATTCAAAGCAAATTGAACATCAAAAAGATCCTACCTTTTTTGTCGACCCGATGAGAGCATGCGCAGAATCTGCAATAAACTTTGTTAATCCATTAGATTGAATCACACACGACGGAATAAAACACGCTGAATCATGCTTTCACTTGAAAAGCATTATACTGACTGAATTACACATAAATCACAACACAGAACTAACACAGGTACATGAAGCTAGAAGCAAAAGATTAGAAGAGTACAGTAATAGCGTAAGTTTCAGTTTCGAGGTAAGCCGAAACGCCCTCTGGAAGAGCAAGTCCGGACTTGATGGAAAGTCAGAAAGTCACGTGGTAGAGGGTAGTTCAGTCTGTTTTTAACACTCATTGTATCGGGGGGAGGTAGACATGTGTGTCTGCGTTATTTTAATTTTTTATGATTCCTTACTTACATAAAGTATATTTATTTGAGGACAGACACAGAACAATGGACGGAAGACGGCACATGAACACTAGACACATTTCACACTACATTAACACGGACGCATCAAGAATAGCGCGCTTATATGACGACTTAAATGATCCAACCTAAGCAACACGATTTACGTCCGTTCACGGTGAGTTACAAGAATTAACCGCACAATTCTGTTTTCGAAACAGTGCCATCTATCGTAACTCATTAAATAACATCCTTTCCACAGTTGGCACCATCCTAGCAGGAACACCACAGAGAAGTAGAAACAGAGGTCTCACTCCCATAGACCTGATGGCAACTTTTTTAACATTGCGTTTCACATAGATAGTACGCCACCAATGCGCCACAATGGAATGGACGTCTCCCTATCGTCATGACAACGATGTAAACAGTTATTTAAACGTCACCGTGAAGTCATAGTGACGCGAGAGGAAAGGAAGACGTTTCTCTATCGTCATGACAACGATGTAAACATTTATTTCAATTCCTATCGTTATTATTTTTATCGAATTTTTCGACGTTTTATTTTCCGACGATTATTTAATTTGAGAATAGCCGATTTCTTTTGATACTTTATTAATTTTACTGCCTAAATAATATAATTCTGAAATAACGTATTTCTCACGAATTTGAATCTCACTCTTTGTAGAGTACCAATAATTTAAAACATATGGATATACAATTTAAGTAATATTAAGTTTATTTCAGATACATGAATTATATTTATTCTTAGAAAAAAACAGAAAATAATTAGCCTCTTTGTAGAGTACCAATAATTTAAAACATATGGATATACAATTGAAGAAATAATAAGTTTATTTCAGATAAAAATTATATTTTTTCTTTAAAAAAAACAGAAAATAATTAACCTCTTTGTAGAGTACCAATAATTTAAAACATATGGATATACAATTTAAGAAATATTAAGTTAATTTCAGATACACGAATTATATTTATTCTTTATCAAAAAAACTTCTTTCCAATCAAATTTTTTTTTTAATTCCAGAGGAAATTATTTTTTGTTAAGTTAATATTATACTATTTTTTTCAGAATATGCTGAAACAATAAATTAATTTTTCATAACTTCACATTCATTCGTTTTAAAGATAAAAAAAATTTGAAGAATGTAATTTTAATACAGAAAATTCATTTGCAACGTTAATATTTATCAATTTTTGTATTCCCCAGTAAGAAATGAATAATGTTATTTAGTTTCGCACCAAGATGCTATAATAAATGTCAAAGACTCAAAATAAAGCACACTATTTTATTGAGCAAACATAATTAGTAACAAAATATTATGAATAAATGACCATTTTAATAAACCCCAAAAGCTGAGCATAATGGAATGACCTTGGCGGCCTAGGGTGGCCCTACCAGGAGTTTAAACTCCCGACGCACTTCGTTCATTCTACTCAGCATAGGGATTTTTGATTAAACACCATAGACAGAAATTTTTCAAATACACATGCCAGCTGAAATATAGGAAAATTTAAAGCAGCATTAAGCTTGTATCTGTACGACTTTTAATATACACAATTTAAATACTTTATTCAACAAAAACAATTTTCAAGATATTTAATAATAAGATATATCAACAATCATTTTTTAATTATCCGAGACTACAGAGCTCATAACACAAAATAATTCTTTTTTCTCAAAGAACTGAAGTTGAATAATGCATATGCGTCATGAATTTTGCATTTTAAAAAAATTGCAGTCATTTAAAGAAAAATAAAAGAATGTAATTTTTTAAAATAAAATATTGTTAGCATAAAGAGTGTAACGATAACTTAGAAACCGACTCATTGTAAGATACACAGAGAAGTTCCAAAATTTATTTCCTCAAATTAACTAGAAAACTGCTCATCATAATCAATCATAATATGTAGTTCATCTATAATATGAGAGTTCCTCTGAACATAAATTATTTTACACATTTTTAGACAAATATCTACAAAATCTTGGTGCATTTCATATGACCAGCCATCCTGAAGACAAAACAGCTCCAACATTGACAGACTGCTGAAAAAGAAAGAAATTTCTAGTAGATTCCATTTGTATAACACAAACCAAATTATTTTTATTAAAGACACCATTTCATTGTAAACATTGAATATTATGAATAAAATATTCAACTTCAGCCAATAACAATTAATTTTCTTATATGAAGCTGTGTTAAATAAAACAGATCAAAATATTTTGAGAACTTTATTAAACTGGTATTAGCCAATATGCTTATTAAACAAATTTCCTACATTTTATTTATACAAATAAGAATAAATATTTTAATTTGCCTCTGGAGAACGATGTAAAAAATAAATACTAATAAAAATAAGAATCTTCTTAAAAGGGAATTGAAATTTTCATAAGGATGCTATAGTAAGATATGAATTATTTCTAAGATACTAATAAGCAGTATGTAATAATAATAAATAAGTGTAAACATTAAACAGACTAGAGATATTTAATCAGTTCATTTCATTCCATTTCACAGTAGGCATTTGCAGAAAAGCTTGCTTCGGATATAACTACAAATACTAAATATAGAACATCTCAATATTACTTCAACTTAGAGCACAAATAACAGCAACAAATTTCATATTATAAAAACTCAACTAAAAGTTACCACTCAAAATCAATACGATTATAAATGCAATATTTATGATTTTCAGCTGTATTTCAATATTAAATTACTGATAAAAGAATTTTAACTTGTAAATTACTTTGACATTTCACAATACATCATAGCAATAATTATAATAAGTTTTTCTGAGAGTAATAAGCAAGGGCATTAATATCTTTTAAAATTATTTTAATTACCAAGTCATACTATGTAGAAATAAATCTGTCGAAAAAAGGGTACAAAGAATTTAAAGAATTCATGCACATTTTTGTCAGATTATTCCATATGGTAGGCATTTTAATATGCTTCAGCAACTGCACAAAAATAAAACAAAATTTTATATTTTATATACAAAAAGTGAAAATATGTATTTTAAATATTAGAAGTTTTTCAGTTATTTAAATAACATCTCATAAACATTCTGTAACGCATTTTAAACTTACCGTTCTCATCTCCAGGAATCTTGAATGGGGAAGCAGTCAAATACGTGCACTAAACTGGAATAGTCACAAGTCTTGATTCTACATAAAGTATCTAATTCTAAAAAAACCTTCTGATTATAATAAATAGTATGTGAAATTGACAAGCAGCAACAAGAATTAAACCAGCAACACAACATGGCGGCGTTTCGGTTTCTTCTCGTACGATACAATAATGGCGTCGTGTTATGGTTTGTAGCACAGAGAAGTAGAAAGATTCTACACAGCTCTGTGATGGAAACCAATATGGCGTCATGTTATGGTTTTTCTGTGGTTTGTAGTTCAATTGTAAGGCTTAGGTGGCGCTGCGATAGTTAACCAAACTCCCGAGTTAGACCTCTGGTACACTTTCAGGAACACCTCAGGGGAGCTCCCTCAGCCCCCCACCCTCTACAATATTTTCAACTCTGACTTCCCTCAAAACGACAGTCCTCAACTGCCTCTTTGCTGATGTCTCAGCCATCCTCAAACTGGGTAGCATTATCAAATTCATTATTAAAACCCTCCAATCCCAACTAGATGGCATTGAATATTGGTGCACCAAGTGGAGAGTGGCCATCAATACTGACAAAACTAAGGTAATTATTATTCGAAAAGGACACTCAAGCAAAGTACTCAAGACCTCTCATTCATGGAAGAAGATTTAACCTGGGAAGATCAAGCCAAATATCTTGGACTTATACTTGATAGCAAACTCTCTTTCAGGCAACATGCTAAATATAACTCTAGTAAATTTGGAATAAAGTCCATATGAACAACCCTCTGATTGGAAGGAACTCTCCTCTTTCGCTAAACAATAAAGTGCTATTATTCAGACAAATACTTAGGCCAATATACTAACCTACACTGCCCCTATTTGGTATATCAGAGCAAAAACTCACAGCAGAAAAACCCAGATACCGCAAAATAAAATCTCCGAATCATGACAAATGCTCCTCAGTTCGTGACGAATGATGTTGTAGTGATCGTAGCGACATCTGTATTTCTTGAAAATCAAAAGCTCTACCTCTCTACTATTTCAACTTCCACTCTGTGTTTACTTCTGCCGGGAAAATCCCCGTCGTATGTCAGAATTAACTGCGCACTAGCAGAAGCGTGTGTGTTGTGTTGGTTGTTAAATATTAAAGGATTCATTTTCGTAATGTCTGATTTTATTCATCATATGAATTGCATAATCACCATAAAGTGGTGACCCTGGACAATAACTTATTTATCCTTCTGATTCATTATGCGGAACTATTATAGTTTTATTTTGAAGTCGAATAGCTGAAATCGAAAGTGAGTTCCAAAGTTCTTATTACATATTCTGAAAGTTTTCTGGATATTTCATAATGGAAGAGGTTTCTGTTGTAAAGATTCCTATTTTTATTCCATAGGATCCATCACTTTGGTTCACTATGGTGGAGTCAACTTTCGAATTAGCTATTCCGAAACCAATAACGAAATCCAGAACTAAATATAATCACTGTGTTGCGAATCTACCTCCGGACATTGCCATGACTGTTCGCGACATCATCATTTCACGTGATAAAACAGATCCTTATGCTATTTTAAAATGAAGTGATTTCCAGATGCGGTGAAAGCAAATCTCAAGAAATTAGTCGATTACTCGCTGATGAACAACTAAGTGATCGCAAGCCCTCTGAGCTCTTACGCGTGATGTAGAGACGCGCTGAGAATCATAATGTAGCCGATTCGCTTCTGCTGGAATTGTTCTTACAACAATTACCGTCCAACGTTCAATCCATATTAGCGTCAATATCTCCGTTAACATCACAAAAAGCTGCAGAAATTGCAGATAAAATTCTGGATATCTCACCTGCTCAGGTAAGTGCAGTTTTTGATTCTTGTTCGAAACCGAATGTTACACCAGACTGTGAACTGATAAAGGAACTTAAAACTACTTTTCAAAGAAATTGCACTTTTACGTCGTTCGAGAAGTCAATCTCGAAATCATCAGCCTTGTTTTCGGCAGAAAAGCCCCACCGGCAAAGATGAACTGTGTTGGTACCATCGAAAATTTGGCTCTAAAGCAGACAAGTGTCTCACACCCTGCAGTTTTTAGGAAAACTCGAACGGCAAGGAGTTGCGGCGACATACGCCTCGCCTTCCAGATCTCGTCGCCTTTTTGTTCGGGATCGTAAAAGCAATGTAAATTTTCTCATTGATACTGGAAGTGACTGTTCTTTAATTCCTGCCTCTAGATCTGATAAACTGTCTGTTCCTGTGCAAACTTTCCTAGAAGCAAACCTGGCACCACTATAAATGTGTATAAACAAAAATTATTGTCTTCAGATTTAGGTTGAAAAAAAGATTTTGTTTATCCTTCTTATGTGTGTAATGTTGAAACAGTAATTATTGATGCAGATTTTCTGCATTATTTCAACTTGCAGCCTGATTTAAGAAATCGTCGTTTAAATGACACTTGCACGAATTTAAATGCTCACGGTACTCTTCACAATGTTGATATTTAATCTGTAAAATCTATATTTTGTGATGATGATTTTTCAAAATTACTGAATGATTTTCCTAATATTGTTAAAGCTCCATGTGCAAACCAAATTGTGAAACATTCTGTTATGCATCATATTGAAACTTTTGGCTTTCCTGTTTTTGCGAAACCGCGTCGGCTTGCGCCCGATCTCTTAAAAATTGCTAAAATGGAATTTCAGCATATGTTGGATTTAGGCCACATGCGCCCATCCAACAGCAATTATGCCACTAATTTACGTATGGTTCCCAAGAAGGGAAGTGATGACTGGTGTCCTGTTGGTGATTTTAGAGCCCTTAATGCTCAAGCGAAAAAAGACAAATATCCTATTCCAATCGTTTTAGATTTTACTAGTGAACTTCATGGGACCAAAATATTTTCACATATAGATTTAGTCAAAGCTTTTCATTAAATTCCGATTGCTCCCGAGGATGTTCATAAAACTGCTATTTGTGTACCCTTCGGACTCTTCGAGAGCACTCGGATGCAATTTGGTTTGTGCAATGCATCAAGCACCTTTCAAAGATTTATTGATGAAGTCACCAGAGGATTACATGGTGTATACGCTTTCATTGACGATATATTAATAGCGTCCCAAACTTATGAAGAGCATATTGAACATCTTCGAGCTCTCTTTTCACGATTAGATCATTATGGACTTACAATAAAATAATCTAAGTGTACATTTGGAGTTCATACTTTAGAATTCTTAGGATTTAAAGTTTCCAAAGATGGTATTTCTCCAATCCCTGATCGAGTCAGTGCAATTCAAGACTTCCCACGACCCACTACCCTTACTCAACTACGTAGATTTTTAGGTATGTTTAATTTTTATCGCAGATTTATTCTAAAGGCTGCTCACCTTTTATCGCCATTAATTAAATTTCTAGAAGGCCATACTAATAAAAAGAAATCAATACGGCCAACAAAATAATTTGAATGTTCTCTCCAATGGTCTGAGGAAGCTCAAAAGACATTTTAGACGCTAAAAAAGCCCTTGCCGAAGCTACCCTCTTCAAACATCCAATTCCTGGTACTCCTTTAAGTCTTTGGACTGATGCATCTTTATTTGCCATTGGCAGCTCTTTAAATCAACTCTCAAATGGGATCTGGGAACCCATTGCATTTTTCTGTATGAAACTTTCAAAAAGTCAAACAAATTGGTCAGCCTATGACATTGACACTACAGGGCAGCCCCGCTTTTGAGATCTTGCGATCTCTTTTCGCAGTTTGGAGTAACTTCTGGCTATTTATTCTTCCATCAAAAAATTTCGACACATGCTGGAAGGTAGGAAATTTTCAATCTACACCGATAGAAGACACCTAACTGATGCCTTCAAGCAAAAGCCTGATAAATGCTCACCTCGCCAATTGAGGCATTTAGACTTTATATCACAATTTTCTACCGATATTCGGCACGTTAAGGGTACGGAGAACATTGTTGCGGATGCGTTGTCTCGCATTGAAATTCATGCCATTTCGAACAAAATTTTAAATTTTCATGAAATCTCACTTTCACAGTTGCACGATTCTGAACTTCAAAAGCTTCTTACTTCAAATATTATAATTGAAAAACATTATTTTCCTTTAGAGGATGTAACTTTGTACTGTGATGTATCTACAAATTCACCACGTCCATACATTCCTAAATCATTTCGTTCAACAATTTTTGAAAATATTCATAACCTTTCCCATCCTGGCATTCGAGCAACTAGGAAATTAATTACTAAACGTTATTTTTGGCCTAACATAAATTCATTTATTAAAACAGTAGTATTTGATATAACTTAACAAACTTATAATTTAAATATTAATAGAGATTAAATTAAAATCAATTTAATTTAAAAGATTCTTTTTCATTTATTAAAGATTCTGTTCAATCTTGTCAAAATTGTCAACGTTCTAAAATTCAAAGATATACTAAATTTCCCATAGGAACTTTTTCCTTGTCAGATGCTCGATTTGCCCACATTAATATTGATTTTATTGGTCCACTTTCACCATCTGATGGTTTTACGTATTGCATGACAATAATTGATCGTTTCACCAGATGGCCAGAAGTTATCCCTACTACAAATATTACAGCTGAAACAACTTGTAAAGCTCTAATTCATAATTGGATTCCTCGTTTCGGTTGTCCTGTAACTATAACTACAGACCAAGGTAGAAACTTTGATTCTCATCTATTTAGACATCTGAATGATATTTTAGGCACCAAACGCATAAGTACAACCTCATACCATCTCCAGTCTATTGGATTTGTGGAACGTTTCCACAGGCATCTAAGAAGCTCTATTATAGCCCATAGTCAACCTAAATGGACTGAAACTCTCCCAATAGTTTTACTGGGAATTCGATCTGCAATCAAACCAGATATCAATGCAACATGTGCAGAACTGGTCTATGCAGCAACCCTCAGATTGCCTTCTGATATCTTAAATTCAAAGAGTTATCTATCAACACCAACAGACATTTATGTATCAAAATTTAAATCTATCAATCCAATTTCTACACGCAGGCACTCTGTTAAACCTATTTATATCCATCCATCATTGCAAACCTGCTCACATGTATTTTTACGTGTTGAGAGCGTAAAACCTCCTCTTTCACCTCCTTACACTGGTCCACATCCTGTAATTAGTAGAAAAGAGAAAACTTTTGTACTGCAAATAAATAATAAAAATATCACAGTTTCCATTGACAGTATAAAACCTGCATATGTGTTATCAGAGTCTTCAGACTCATTACTTCCTACACCTACTTCTACACATAAACTTGAAGATGCACCTTCTCCTATATATGCACCTGAAAATGAACCTGCTATTGTCAAACCAATTACCACTCGTAGTGGACGTCATGTCCATTTTCCCAAAACACTGATTACTGTCATGTAGTTTTTTGCATGTACACATATATGTATATTTGAAAACAGTTCTTTTCGCAACAATAATTTTTATATTTCCTTGTGTTATTGCATTTGTGTTCAAAATTTTTTAGTGTATTAGAATCAGTATCCTACTGTATTAGCATTGTATTATTTTTTTATATACAGTAGATTCTCCCTACAACGAAGTCTCTCTACAGCGAATTTCTCCCTATAACGAAATTTTTAATCGGAATGTTAAATAACATTCAAAATATTCTCCATATAACGAAGTGATTGTCTCCCTATAACGAATTTTTTCAGAGGTTTATCTTTTCGATTTTTGAAGAAAGTTGATAATTTCTGTGCAACCAATTCGCTCACAAGTGCCTGTTTCTAGAACCACTCACTCTTAAAATGTGAAAATTTTTCTGAAAATTTAACATCACGAAATGCAATGCAATGTAAAATAACGGAATTTTTCAAGTAAAATAAACGTAAGTACATATTATTCTCTAAATTGGTGAATTGTCTTAACTTTTGAGCATTTTATTTATACAATAAAAATTAGTATAATTTTAACGAATTTATAATATATATTACTTTATTTTTAATTGAAAATCATAATTAAATACATTTGAACTTATCGCACCTATTGAAAAGTTTGGAACATTTACTTAAATAACAGCAAAAATCTCTAATCTCCGTATAACGAAATTCTCTCTATAACGAATTTTTCAATTAGAACCAAGCGATTTTGTTATAGAGAGACTCCACTGTATATATACACTGTGTATGTTTTGTATTTGTAACCTTTTGTCGTTCCACTTTTCCACTGGAGGGATACTCTTGTAGTGATCGTAGCGACATCTGCATTTCTTGCAAATCAAAAGCTCTACCTCTCTACTATTTCAACTTCCACTCTCTGTTTACCTCTGCCGGGAAAATCCCCGTCGTATTTCAAAAATAACTGCGCACTAGCAGAAGCGTGTGTGCTGTGTTGGTTGTTAAATATTAAAGGATTTATTTTCGTAATGACCGATTTTATTCATCATAGGAATTACATAATCCTCTCAATCACCATAATGTCATCCACAAAGATCTCAAAATTGAGATTACAGAAGATCACCTAAAGAATATTTCTAGATAATTCTTCAGTGAACTTCAAGATCACAAAAACCCTCTTATCAACGGTCAAGTCGAATATGCTCATACCAACGAAAAATATCCCTACCCTTATTCTACAACCAAATGGTCACTCCCCCTTAAACCACCATAATTAGAAATAATTCCTCGGAACACACCCTCTAATTAACCGATCACCTTTCATTGCTTTTTCATATTTCACTCTTACATATTTTGACTGCTCTTGTTTTAAAACAGGGACAAATATTCCGGTTGTTACTTCAAGAAAACTGAAAATGATAGCATTATTAGAACGTCGGATGCTAGAAAATAAAGATTGAATGTTAAAAGTGTAAAGGAAAAGTGACTATTGTCTAAAAATTTCTCAAAATTCAGTAAATTACGTTGGAAATTCAAAACAAACTTAATTAGAACTGAAATCGTGTGCTTTTTTCGATGGTGTCTATTTTTTTCGTACAATTATTCTAAATCATTCTATTGAGAAATTAATGCGAAAAATCAACAAAAACAACACAAAACATTAAATAAAAAAAAATTCTAGATTACATTTCAAAATTCCGGCTTCGAGGTGCATTGAGTCACCATTAAGACTACCTGTGTGCCAAATCTCAAGGTTGTAAGTGCGATAGATTCGTCTGGACATCGCACGCACGCACGCACACACACAGTGCCTTTTATAAGTATAGATAAAACAAACCACTCTGGTTTCTCGGTAGTGTTCTTTAGAAATGTTATGTATTCGCGATGTTTTGTAATTAATAATATTTGTTCAATAAAATAATTTGAGATTATTTTGAGTATTTGGTATTTGTTACAGCATCTTGGTCCAAAAACAAAAAAGGTATATCATTTTTTGTGTGGGTTGAAAAAAAAATCAGATTACATTCCATTAATTTTTGTATATGGAATAAAAAGGAATGTGCATTCCTTAAAAATTTATTCTTGTTTTGAATATTTTGATAGAGATAGAGCAATATTAACTTAATCAACAAAAATCAATTTCCTCCAGAGTTTTAAAAAATCACAAATGAATTTTTTTTTAAAGTAATTACATTGATCAATTTTTGTATCCTGAATAAAAATGATTTTGAGCTTATTTAAAATTAATTTATTGTTGAAGTTTTAAAATATTTTGAAATATATATTATAATATTAATATAACCAACAAAAAATAATTTAGTTCAGTTTAAAAACATTATGATCTGAAATAAATTTCCAAGGAAAACAAATATTTATTAATTTCAAAAATATTTTATACTTCTTAAATTATATATCCACAATTTGTAAATAATTGATAATCTACAAAGAAGCGAATAAATTATACTATAATGATATTCGATATTTAGTTTTAATTTCTGTATTAAAGAAAATGCCAATTAGTGAGAAAAAACGTTAATTTAGATGATGCGGCTGTAAAATTCACAATATATCAAAATAAATCAGCTATTCTTAAAGTTAATAATCGTTGAAAAACGAGATAAAAATACATTGTCATACGATGGGTATTGAAATAACTTATTATTTTTTACATCGTTGATTGTCGATGGGAAACGTCACGGTGACGAAGTCTGGTTAGCTCCCGTAGCCTACCACAGGTGGCGTACTGTCTATGGACAATGCAATGTTAAAAATAGTAAGTTGCTATTAACATTAACGTCTATGGGAGTGACACCTCTGTTTATCCTTCTTTGTGGTCCAGTGAAGGTGGCGCTGCAAACGTTTACCCAAACTCGGGAGTTAAATCTCCGGTTCTTCTTCTCTATGCGTTGGACAGGAACACTCTTCTAAAATACTCAGCGAAAAACTTAGTCCGTTTTCGCTTTTCATGAATTCAAAAGTCGACAGGATGTCCGAAACTGCGAAATTATCTAACTTTATATATATATAATAATTTAAATTACTAGTGGTGCTATGCTCATTTTTAAAAAAAATTGAAACACTATCTATATATAATGGTAAGGTGACCAACTTTTTCTAATGAAGAGGAGCACACAAATAAATTGAAGAAAAATATATCGTAAATAAAAGAAACATTTTGTTCATCGCAACAATAATACAGAATACTCTATAATATGATAAACGCATAATAAAAACATTTTAACGTTTTAAACTGTAATTATGCATACGTGCCTATTAATTAGTATTTAAATGAGAACTTTTCCATATAATGAATATTTTCTGTCCATGTAACATCTTCTTACAATATATTGGGAATATCTGAACAAGAAATATCCTTCATAGTGAATTTAGCGGCAATGCTGAGGCTAGAGTATCAACATTCAATCGCGATTTCTAAAATGTCCAAAAATCATTAGCAAGCGAAAATACCCTTTCAACTACTGCTTTAATTCTAGGGCAGTACAACGAAAATTGAACAAGAATAAATTTTCACATAAAATATGCTTATTTTTTAAATGGCTGAATATTTCCACCATCTTTTATCAATTTCATCATGCTTATTTTCCTAGTGTGTTAATTTTTCAGAATTTAAATCTAAATTTAGTCTTCTATTTTCAAATATTGAAACGGAGAACACTGTTCGAGGAAGGACAGAACTTGACGGTTGGTCACATAAATAATGGAGAAGTTCAGCATTTTTTAAAAACGCGTGAAGGTAATCCTTATTTATAGAAAAAAAATCATTCTATTTTCAAATATGTAAGTAAAATTTTACATAACAATTTATTTATCTGTATATTGAGGGCGAAATATACGCCGAAATAGTAGAAAAGATGATGCAATCCGAAACGCACTCTCATTGGCAGAGTAGATTTTGACGTCATCGTTACCCTTCTTCATGTATTTCTGTATGATCTCGTATGTATGTTCGCGTTTAACTTTTTATGTAAAGTATATATTTGAATGTAGTTTTTTTTTGCTTATGTTAGGGAATGTTCTGACGTTGATCCCTCAAAAGTTTCATTACGCTCTGGCAGTTGCAATTTTCCGATTCAAAAGGTCAGGCACGTCTTTATGCATGTATTTTCGAGCTTAAGTTTTTTCATATGAATAATATATTCGAATGCGTTTTTTTTTTTTTGCATATGGTAAGGACCAGAGGCGGCCAGAGGTAACTTTACCAACCGGGCAAAGCAAAAACATTGGGCCCCCCCCCCCCATTTCCCAGCTAATATATGTTTTAAATTCTATAATGTCTGCATTCTAAATGTCAAATAAACTTAAAAGTATGCATATTTTACTTACAAATATGACTTATTAATATCACGATGACAATTTTTTAAATATATTTAAGATTATAGAGTGGTTTTATTGAAAGTAAAATAATATATTCATCAAATATATTTTAAGAATATGTGACTTTATTTTCACACAGTATTATAAATTCTGTTCAAATATTCACTTTTCTTGCCTATTGATCTGCAAAACATTTCATTATCTCCTCAATTTCAATATTCTGCAAAAGGCCCCGTTCATTTGGCACAGTTGCTAACCCAACTAGTTATTCCTGGGACATGGCGGAATCGTGGATACATTTTAATATGTTTCAGTTTAGAAACTTCTCTCGTCAGTTAAGGTGGGTCTACACAAGATCCATATTTACGGTTAACAGCATGTAATTGTGCCGACGCGACAAGAACTTGCCAATGTTCGCTCTTTTTGCGCATGCCTGATCTGCTTTCCGCGCATGCGTGAATTTAATGTCGATACAATATTGTCTAGTGTAAGCCCTACTTTACTGTCAGAGTCAGAAAAATCCTCATATCCACTGATCAAGTCTATTAAACCATTCTTTTCCCCTTCACATCCCCCATTTTGGCGCCACACCGGACTTAGCGCCATGGGCAGTTGCCCGGTTTGCCCGTGCCTAGGGCCGCCTCTGGTAAGGACTGTTATGAAGTTGGTCCTGTAAGAATTTCATTACGCTCTGGCATTTGGATATTTCTGTAGCCTATAGTGGGACGTTTATAGGCTGGTTATGTTATTTAAACTTTATCGTTAAAAAAAAGATAAATAGATAAATACCGAGGTTCACTAAAAATAAAAAATAAATATTAAGAAAGAAAATAAAGTTTTCTAAAAGTTCATTTTTTACATGTTAATAATCTCACCTTATACTTATATTAAAAACAAAGCAGATATGGAATTCAAGGCTCTTCTTTACAGAGCTTCCTGATATTGGTGTGATGGTTTCTCATGTGTAGTTTTATATCCAAATTCAGAATAGATCCAGTTTGTCTTTTATGGGTTTTATTGACACACATAACACCACTACGACATATATATATATATATATATACAAGTAGAATCACATGGCTTATAGCCGGATCAAAATCTACACCCGCTCGGGGGTAGGGCCAAAAGGAATCTGATGGATGAATCCCTGCGGGGGTGGGACGGGAACCCCACCCCCCCCCTCTGGGGATCACTGTAGTCAAGCTGCCATAATTGGTTGGTTTTGTTTCTTAAAGAATAAATTCCATGTAATCAAAGAAAGGTAGGATAATACATGAAAAAATAATGAAATTATCTTTGATGAAATTTCGGAAGATTAAAGGAACATTATTCAGACTGATCTTCCTTTATCATATTTTAAATACTTTACGATTTTTTAGTAAAATTTGAGCATTCAATATTCTTCAAAAATTAGTCTTGTTAGTTAATGCCGCCCTAGAATCATTTCATTAACATCTAGAAAATAGCATTTAAATTAATTTAAAACCCACACCGACCCAGCCTACTCGACTGTAAAGCCTGAGACAGGCCGGTGGGGAAGAAAAATCAATCCACAGCACAGAAAAATAAGTCCAAGACTAATAAACCAAGAATAGAATGACACTGAACATAAACATCGAAAATACAAGATAACATTTTTAAATATCAATATTAACAATAAATAGCATGAGATGTGATTCAAATTCTCATAAAATTAATTACAAATATGAAAAAACATATCCTCAAAGTATCAAATATTTAAATTAAGCCAGAGTTAAAATGAATCTAAAATCCTTACGGGACCAGTTGATATTTTAAAAACAATTACAAGTTAAAATGTAAATAAATGTATGCTTATAAAAACACATACTATAGAGTAAAAGGTTGGACAATTAATGGCCCATTCTGTTGCAGATTTGATAACTGATCATAAAAGCCTTATTTATCTTTTGAGTAGTCTATTTATTTGAAGCTTGAGTCTTAAACCATGGTATTTTGTTACTGTCTGCCGGTTTCAAAAGATGACATTTTTGGGTATAGACACAATCAAAAACATAGTGGTCTGCGTCGCCTATCTCATGGCAGATACACAATGGAGTCTCTAGAATTTTAAAACGATGTAAATAACAAGGTAATGAGTCAATGTCCTGATAAAAAGTGAATTAAAACCCTGCTGAAAATAAAAAGCTTTGAACCCACGCCTGATATATACGATCTACTGCCCCTTCCCAATTCTGATTCATATTTATTCCAATATATTTCACAATCACTTAAAATCTTTCTTTCGCATTTATATTTTATATAAGAGTATGGGGATGGGCAGTGGCGGCGAGGGAGGCGGTCGCCCCCTACGTTTCTGGGAAAAATTAATTTTTTATTTCTTTTTGGCTGTTAAAAAGTAGGAATCGTAAAAAATCAACATTATTCCGGAAAGCTAGCTATTTTTGTAACAAAATTTTTAAATTTTGTTCTTTACCCCTATACTTCCGAGTACTTTTAGTTCAATGTCAATAAATTTTTTGCATCCTCACTCTTTTCACCCAATCGCCGCCACTGGGGATGGGATATCAGTCTCTCGGCATTCAACAGTTGCAAGCTTGACGAAGTGGTCAGTCAGCTCATTTCCCGGGTTACTAACATCAGCCCTCACCCAGGTGAACCCCACTAACCCTCCATAGTCAACCAGTTTCTTTAGGGAACAAGAAATGTAAGGAAATAGGAATAGTGAAACTGAAAGAAACCTTCAGTTCGGCGCCTAAAACCTTTGGTCGCTGCACTACCCTCAAAATTAAGGCAGTGTAATCGTGTTCACTATTAGAAGTCAGGTAGATTTAGCTTTCCAACCGCCGTCATTGAATAACGAATTCTAACTCAGTTTGCAATTTGGGGAAAAAAAAGTTATTAGTAGCACAAGACAAAACTATGCGTTTTCAAAGGTATTTAGTTTTCAGCTCTATTTCAATTACAGATCTCAATAGCCAGAATTGTTCCTAAAGTCCGTCAACAAGACGTATGCCCGGAGTATAGCACCGAGCTACCTTAAAAGATTACCCAAGTAGCACATAATATTGTATAATATCATAAAATTCTCAAAAGTAATATTATACAATATTTTTCCCAATATTGAAACAGAGTAAAACTTAAGATTTTTTCAATATTGTGCAATATTTTTATCATAATATTGGATAATGTCATATAATACTATATAATATTATACCATATTAGATAATATTAAACTATACTAAATAATATTATATAATATTGCATAATATAATAAAATACTGAATATTTTAAAAATACATTTTAGAAGCATGGAAAAATAAAGTACATTTTATTTCTAGGTACTGAGCTTCTAGAAAGCATCTTGTTATTTTATGAACCTCGCCAATTACAACGAGCTTTGAACCCAGATCACTTTGCTTAACTTAAACACACCTTACCACTGGACAAGTGGGACTAGAAATAGAAAGCGTAAATAATGATAGTAAAGTGTAGTGTTACAGAGTTCGGATATCTACGATATTTCACGTACATTCACGCATTTAATTCTGAATAGTCTTTTTAATTAAATTATCTCTTTTCCTTACAATTTCGAGTTAAAAACGAAATATGAAAACGAAACGAAATTGCCTCCTTAATTAAGAGGAAGCAATTTTAGCTCTTATCTAAGGTTTACTAATTGAAGAAATTAAGGCAATAAGGTTTTAAAGTAATTATAATAATATGTTTCAAAGGTTATAAAAATATGAGACATTAAGAAGAGTTATTATTTTTCCAAAATTATCTACCTTTTTCGGGTTTGATTTAGTTTATGAACAATTAATTTCCAATTAAATGTAAAATAGAGTTTTCTGTAAAATAACACGTAAAATCATCGTAACGACTCTTTAGATTGCCAAATGGAATAATTTTAAAATTTGTCTATTCCTCTTTCAATGTATTACGGGACGCCTTCATCATTTATAACTATATTATTGAGAATCAAATACAAGATTCGCAACAGTAAGTCACATGCATATATATATATATAATCGATGCCTAAGGTCGATTGGCATTTGATTGTTGGAATTCCATATCTGGATTGGCTTTTTCATAGTAATAGTTTTTAATCTTATTAGCTTTCTGTATTTCATTGTGTGAATAATATTAGGTTATATTGTTTATTATATTTAATTTTAAATGAGGGTTTAATAGGTGTATATGATGAAAATGTTATTTGGGTTTTAATGGTTTAAATGATATATATATATATATAACATTGAACAATATCATGAATAAAATATTATATGATATTAAAAAATTTTTACATTTTACGCTGTTACAATATTGGGAAAAATATTGCATAATATTACGTCTTCAACTTTTAAGCCTCCTTCATATATGTGTTTCCGGGGCCACGAAATTCAAAGAGCGGCGCTGTTATTCAACAACTATTTTTAAAACATAAAGCAAGTAAATATTGGGTAAATGAATGAAATATGTTTTAAAACAGAGATATGCTCGAGTCACTGTATAGTGGCTCATTTTTTGATTTTTTGGAAAGAACGTAATTTTTCCATGTGAATAATTTAAAAATTTCATGTTAAAGAAAAACTATTTGAATCGTTGTCTTCGTTCTTGCACTGTATTTTTGCGATAATAAATTACTCAGAGAAAAATTATTTACGTCATTTAGCTACAAATTAATTAATGAAGCAATATAATTGCAAGAAAAGGTAGAATTTTTCAAACTGGGCATCTTACCTTGTGACCTAGTAAGTGACAGTTCGTGGACGTTATACCGACAGAGGGCGCTAAAAGCAAGTTCGCAAAATTTGATGAACGTATACAGGAATAAGAATCTAATTTTAATTTTTTTTTCGAAAATTTTCTATCCTAACTGTCCATGCAGTAATTCCTGCACGTGGTAACAAAAATCTTTTCTAAAATTACGTGAAATTGCAGAGTTACTGCATAGTAACTTCGCATGCATCATCACAGAGATCATGGATATATTTTCCTTACAAAGTAACAATATTGGATTTGTTTGGATTTTCTTCTGCTTGCTGTGTGTTCTAATGAATTTTATTTGTTTTCTAAAATATCCCAATAAACAAAGAAGCAAAGAAATCTGTATTTACCTGCTTTTATATGGGCGTTAAATAAGTTTTATATCAAACAGAATAGGAAAGATATTTATTTTTATGGAAAAAAAAATTCTAGGTTATTTAATGGAATCTCTCAGCACTGTGTGTTGATAGATATGTTGCTTTTCGTGCTACGGGCTAATGCATTGGAAAACAAACGTAACAATTTCGCCTCAAGAACTATGAATTACCACTAGAATAATTCAATTGCTTTTCTCATCTATAAATATAAGATTCTCTCGTACTGGTTTTCGAGGCGGTCCGGTGTCTATCAGACTTTCAAACTGAACCCGATTTCCAATAGAATGATTGCTTTCGTTTGATGGGCGATGTTGACCACCTCTTTTTACAAAATATTTTCATGACACTGCATGATTTTTGAAAAATTGATCTGTGTTTGGTATTTTTTTTTGTCTTTAGAGCAGAAATGATCTACATAAGAACTGGCCGGAAGTAAGCAGAAATCTCTTCGTTAAGAGACAGTGTATTATACAGAAACTTTTGACCAGTCAGATTGTCGATCAGGATCACTGTTGTGATTTTTGTTTACAAAAGCGAGGAAGCGGAAACAAAACTATTTTCCCCCTTAACGGATCGTCTCGTTCTTAAGAATGCCAATGAAATTGAAACATAGGGAAAAAGTACTGACAAATATGCGAAAATTAAATTTTAGACGGTGTACAAGCACGAAAATAAAAAAAAAATGCTTCAAATAAAGAATCGTTCTCTATT
This sequence comes from Araneus ventricosus, assembly GCA_013235015.1. NCBI lineage: Eukaryota > Metazoa > Arthropoda > Arachnida > Araneae > Araneidae > Araneus > Araneus ventricosus. The sequence goes on along the minus strand of BGPR01016661.1, from coordinate 12,525 downwards.
TAATTATCTTGAAGCTTTCCGTTTGTATTTTTAATGTGTGAATTTTTTTTACCATTCGTCGTTTAACTACACAAATTTCTTTCCTAAGTGTCACACAAGAAATCTGATTTGCTCAACCCTTTTTCAAACAGCAGTTACGTCACTAAGTGTACGAAGTACAAGAATGTATATGAACTTTCCTTTATATTATAGGGACAGCGCGAACGCAGTCCCAGCTACCAAAAATTGTGCACCCCAAGCAACCGCGATTTGCGGATGTGGCGAACGTCAACCCTCCGAAGTGCAATGGAAGGTCTCTGCTCGGGGGAGCCTCCTCCTTGATCAAGGCATCCCCAGTGCCAGGTAAGTATGATTTCATCGAAATTCCAAAATTACATACATATTATTAACTTACAGAAAAAGTGGTATATTTATTTGGAGATCTTGTGTCTATAAAGTAATCTGTTTTTGAGTTTCGAATATTTTAACTTTAGTAATGCCTAATATTGCTTCTATAATTAATAAATCTGGTGTTGCATTTCGTTAGTACAAAAATTTGTCCAATGTAGAAGCATTTCAATTTATCTGAATTTCATTTATTGATGCGTATTGCGGATAACTGGATGTAGATGGCGCTGAAAATGATATTTTTCATTTCTTTGCAATTGCAGTGGCAGAAAATGGACGAAAAATGGTAGTGTGTGTACATAGGAGCGAATCAATGTTATAAACACTATTGAATTCTTTTCTATTAATAACTGTACAGTTTTAATGCATTGTTATGCAGATTATAATTCGAAGATGGCCACTATGTGTGTTCATGACAGCAAAAGGTTCCAATTCCAAGGATTCTCTTGAATCATCGGAATAAAAAATGAAGTGCTATTCAGTGAGTGAAGCTTAAAAGATGTGCATCCTAGGCAGAAAGATCATCTAAAGGCCTTGCATCTCTATTATTTCATTACCTCATAAAATTTCATTTTAACATAATATTCACAGCCAGCGAGTATGTTTGTACAGAAATCCATGCATATGTATCCGTAATGAGACTGTTTACTTTTGCGAATTAAAATCGAAATAAACTCTTGGGAAAAAAAATGTGGATGTCTTTCCAGGAGGGTGCCATTTTTTTTTCTCTCTTGACCGAATAAGATCGGCAATAATTTAGCCCATCTTTTGATGGCAATTTTCGTTTCTTTTTCAATTACGGATTGAAAAGAACTTTGGAATGAATAGGGGATAATAGCCGTTGTAGCTGAAAATCCTAAAACCCCCCTTTTTCAAATCAGCCCTCGGGGCACATTTTCTCTAAAAGGTGTAAGACTAAGCTTTTTATTCTTTTTTTTCCAATTATTGCTATAAATTTATTTTTCTCGTTTTCATGTACGATTATGATGGTCCTCAAGAGTTGATGAAATTGTTCCTTCCTTTTCGTACAGAAACGCAAAGCATTGATTTTGCACTCATATACATGATGTATGAATGCTTCATATCCCGCTAGCTAACTGGCCGTTTGTTTAAATCAAATCGGATTGATTAAAAAGAAAAGTGCGAGCAGATACGCAAAATATCATCGGGAAAAAAATCATTTCTCGAACATGACTTCCTTATGAAATTGCCAGAATTGACAATGGAGAAAATAAATTTGATATATATATTCGATTTAGTAAAAACGTTTTAAAATAATTATTTAATTCTGAAATAACTGTCTGAAATGATTTCCTGTAGGAAGAAAAAGGAAGCTTTATAAATGTGTAATTTGAGCACTATAGCCATGAGAGTTTCTTGTAAATAATAATTGTGGAGACGAGCATAATTGAAACCTATCAACTTTTTATAAGTAAGCAGTTGACAACCAATTCATTCAAGTTTTTGTCATAATTCAGCGTTCAATTTTTGTCATGTTTCTAGTTCTATGAATTTTCGGCGCAATCACACATCTTTTCATCGTTGATAGGACATGCATTTCATACCAACTAATCAGTGCATTGCTTGCTCGCATTTCATAATGTGTCATTGAACTCATTCACAAGACTGTAGTGCAGGGCCAGTTTCCAACCTCGGCCATTGCCTAGGGCGCATGTAAAAAAAAAGAATTAACGACCAAATATTTTCAAATTTTACAGTATTATTTTGAAAAAGCTATATAAAATTATATAATTTTTAATTAAGAGTCGTTATATTAAATATACTGACAAATACATTTTTTTTTTTGTCTTCTGTAAATGTTATCTCCTCTTGCCCTTACGATTCTTTGCATTGAAACAGATTTAATAAGATTTATACACTGCAGTGACCTTTCAAGCCTTATTCATGGGCAAAAGCACGAAAGAAGAAGTTCTAGTAGGGATTATAGATGGTTTCAAACATCATCAAATTCTATGGAATATTTTTGTTGTTGTTAATGTTATATTATTTCATAAGTAATGTAATTTTGAATTTTATATGGTTCAAAGATTATAAAGATTGCATTAATTGTTTATATGTTTCAAAAATAAACTATTGTATATTAAATTTAAAATTATATAATAACTTTTTTGAGGGGGGCACAGAATTTAACTCTCCTTTAGTTGCAATCATTTTCATCCTGAAATGGTTGCAGTATATCTCGCGGATATTAATATGTTCATTCGTATTGATAATTTTTTTCTCTAAACTATAATAATTAGTCCTAATGAGAAAGTGAATAAGTATTCTGTAATAAAAAAAAAAATCAAATTTGAATGTATTAAAAGCAGCCGACCGTATGTGCATATGTTAGATATTTCGATTAACGTATGGTTCTGATTCTGGTGAGAGAACTGGATCAGCTGATTTAGCAGGAACGTCAGTTAGATCTATTGGACTGATACCATTTTCTTGCTTCATTATTTCGGATAATTTATAAATGGATTTAATCGGAATGCAAATTGAAATAGCATAGCAATCTAAACCAACATAATTTTGTTCGAAACAAGATTTAAATCTGAAGTTTTCCAGCGAACATTTCTAAAACGAAGGAGAAACCAATAACAACTTTAGCAAGGTAGCCATTAGATGGGTAGTTTCTACGAATGGTAATAACTTCATTCAAAACATCGCAATATATCACAATAATCACATAAAATGATATTGTCATATGTTCTGTGATAAAAATTCAAGTAGACAGAAATATTTATACGTGGTTAGCTAAGAAGCGTTATTGCAAAAGAAGTTCTGAAACTATCATTAGGCGTTGTTCAATGAATAAAAAGTTAGAATTTTTAAATATTCTAAAATTTTGTCTGACATTATAAGCATAATACTGTACTAAAATGATTCTGATATTTTATCGAAAAGTAGATCTATACTTTTATATACGTAAGTCTCAGTGGCGAATCTACGATTCCGGTCGGGGGGCGGGGGCTGAGGTCATAAATCGTCGTGATGAATGTCAAACTTCAAGGCTAAAGTAAACCAAAACTCTTTAACTTGACTCACCTGACAATAAGAATAATGAGGAACACTACAATGCTTTCGATAATTTAATAAAAATTAAGATGAAATAACTAGCCAAAAAAATGTCTTCGACCGAGTGCTACAAGTACAAGTGGAATGACTACAAAAGTAGCAAAATTTTCGAGCCTTTCCAGCTAGAAAGCAATGTTGAAACGTTTTTTAATTTTTTTAAAGAGAGAAATTAAGAAAAAACATTTGCAATGATGTTAAATTAAATCAAGAATTCTGGCTTGGCTCTGGGGGGGGGCTGTAACCCGATAGCCCCCCTGGATTCGCCACTGGTTAGACTACATTAACAAGTTTAAAGGATTTTGAATCAGGATTCTATAGTATGTCTTTTTCATTAGTATGTCGATTTGGAGATGTTCCTCGAGCGATATTCGAAAGAGGTTTAACGGCAATTTGACATTTTAAAAAAGGATTACTCCATTTTATATTGTGCAACTTTGCAACCGAGTAAACTTCACCGAACTTTGAGGTATTGCTGTCGAATCGGCCGTACTACACACTGCCAATATCATCACAAACTAAGTTCCAAAATAAAGACCGTATCAAAAATATCAAAAATTACACCCATGTTTCTAAAATTTAATTAAGAATATATCATTAGTTACTTACATTATGATCACTTTTTTAGTAATTAAATCTAACAAATGGCATTTCATTATGCCTGAGGGGTCATGTGCTACCTCATCGTAACCAGAGGAGTGGTCCGTGTTGTTCCATATTCAAGAACCATACCAAGTTTGACGAACCAAATTTATTTAATAACAGGCACGTAAATGGACGAAAGACGACAAACATAAACACTTGACTAGTAACACACAAACGGTAATGACGCATCAAGAATTAGCGTTCTACACATCGAGTTACATGACTCAATTCCCTTATACACACAAATTTACGACAGCGCAACAAGATTTGCACTCCTTCACCCTGAACCATATGCCCCAGCATCACAATTGGACAAAAATTGCGCTCGTCTCTTGACTTACTAGCATGCCTTCTCTGTGGCTTTTGCCAATATTCTGGTTGCGCAAGAGCGCCATCTATAATACAGCGCCACCTATAGTAACTCACTAGTTCACAACAGTGCCTTTTCTATTAAATAATACCCTAGACATTTTTCTTGGGGGATAACAGTCCTTGTTGCTTCAAATCCCATAACTCTTTAATTCAAGATCCAGAACATTTTTCTTGTAAACTGATAAAAGTAATTCTCCATATGTATATTTATTTTAACCCTGCACTACAGGATCATTTTACTGTTCAAAATCAGTTATGTCAATCTCTATAAATGCGAAAGCAATATAGACAGAGTAATTAAACAATTAATTTCGAGATTAAATTTTGATTAAAATTAGTTTAAATACACCAATGTACGAGTTTTCTGGTTTGTTTACTTACATTAAAATTTTGACTTTATCTGCTCGTATATTGGACTTCCGCTTTGAAGATTCCATTGACTTAGCATTTCATCGGAATTACGTAGTACAGGCACTTAAATGTAAACAAACTTGGCTGCAAGTAAAATTATTTTAAAAAGAGGGAAACAGTTGCAGTGGTCCAAGTGGTGCAAATATGAATTACTGCGCACTGAAGATTAAAAAGTTACAAGGCCCCCCCCCCTCCGATGATTACGCCGCATGAACCGCCATTGCATAAGAGGAGCAATTCAAAATGCCACAACAAAAACGAATGTTCCACAGAATACGTGCAAAGAGGAAATATATTTTATTAATTGGTTTGTTACAAATTTTTCATTCATTTAAACCATGGTTAGTGAAAGTTTGAAAGCAGATATTAACTTTAATTGTTCTAATCTTGAATAATTTGCTGGATCTTCAAACATTAATCAAGCGTAGTTCAAATATACACACAACAAACCAAAATCACATAATTTATTCCATTAGCAGTATACAAATTAGTTCCAGAAAAGATAAATAGTAACTTTGCTCTCTTTAATCATTGTATTTATTAAAAAAAATAGTGAAAGCAGCAGACGATAGATAAATTGGGCAACAAATCGAAACATCGGTGGCGCTACGATCGTTTAGCAATCCCCCCTTCTCTGGATTGATATTTTAAAGGGCGAATGACAAGTAAATTAAAGTGCAACACTCAAGCGCCACCTAGGGACGATAAATTGAGCTGCAATATATTTAACGCAACCTTACAAGACATAGGCCTAACACACCCGAAACAGAGAACGCATGAATTTCCTATGCACATGTCCTATTCTTTATATTACCGGGAGCAGCGCGAACGCAGTCCCGACTACCAAAAATTATGCGCCCCAACCAACCACACTTTGTGGAAGTGGCGACCGTCAGCCGCCCGAAGTGCAATGGACGGCCTCCAATCGGGAGAGCCCCCTCCTTGATCAGGGCATCTCCGACGCCAAGTAAGTATGAAACTTCCAAAATTCCTAAATTACATATGTAAATGTTCGTTATATAAATAGTGGTAATAGTTAATTTCGCAAGAAAAAAGAAAATGTAACTAGCAAAGTGGTTTCATATAATACTAAAGGGAATATTTATTTCATGTCAGGAATTTTTGTTTGAAATTTTCTCGAATTAAATGAGATCGCTTTAGAGGAATCTTCGTCTTACCTTCCTAACTAATTTCTTCTAGAAGTAATTCTTTATATGTATGAAATAACCTTCATTAGAAGTACATACATGAGAGTTATTCCTTTACCATTGCGAAAGTGTTATGAAGTTTTAATACTAGGCCTTTTCTTTTAAATATCTGATTGTCAGTAAACAAGTAATAATATCTGATTGTCAGCAGAGGCACAATACGTTATTGCCACTTATTTTTTAAGGATAGTGTTATTTGCCCTATAGTAATTTGCAAGAACTGCATCTGTGGGTAAAATGCTGTTTAAATGTAGAATACGTTCTGTTATGTTTAATTTTTTTTTTGTGGAACTTGTTTCAGCAACTGTAATGTTTGTAGGCATAGGGGCATGGGCAAGGTTCTCTACGAGTAAGTTAAAGGTCATCGAAAAGAATATTCGTAGAAGCCTTATTCGACTTACCAGGACCGTCTTAGTAGGTGCGGGGCCCAATAGAAACAATTTTGGATAACCGCGATATATTTAAGTTTTAATAAATAATACGTAATAAATAAATAAACAATATGAAATTTTAATAAATAAATTAATAATATTTATTGATAAATTTTTAATAATATTAAAATAATAAATTTATTTATTTAAAATTTAACTTATTAAAAATTTAAAAAGTGTGATTTGTATACGAAGTATACAAAAAGAAAGCATTGTAACAGTCAAAAAAATTCGAACTCGAGATTTTGACGAATCTCCACGTTTTATACCTCTCTGAGTCCGAAAAATATAATTTTGGAATTATGTCTGTCTGTGTGTCTGTAAACACGATAACTCGAAAGCTATTAGAGATACAAGCATGAAATTTGGTATGTGATTTTTACACATAATTTGTAGGTTTCAATCAAATTATGGACAAAATCCGTCTACGGGAAGTCTGCCTGTCTGTCCGCGTTCATGTGAACACTATAACTCAAAAACTGCAATAGCTAGATGGATAAAAATTTGGTACACAGTTTTATCACCATGAATGTAGATCCGTATCAAATTCTGGACCAAATCTGTCACAGGGTTGATTGTCTGTCGGACTGTATAATCGCATAATTGTAAAAATTATATCTTCTAAACCCTTTGGCTTCGATAAATAACCAGTGGGAGTGGCCTCCCCTAAACTTTCTCGTATACTGCTAAAAAATTTGTCATTTCCCCTCCCCTTGCGTGTATAAAAAAAATCGAACCTACTGTAATCCAGAATGCAACGAATATCATAAGGTTTTTCATTGCAGATTATAGTGATTGTAAAATATTTAAGTGAAGAATCATATTAAAAGAGATGCCTATGTATTAAAACTTAGCAATATTTATTTTCCATCACACTCCAGGAAGATCCGCTATTATACGAGCGAGCGAAAGAAAATCGGGAGATAAAACATATCAATCACAAACCCGTCTCAAGGACGTAATCCTCCCGCTTGGTACCAGAGATAGCTAAGTAGGCATGCGCGTGGAAATGGTTTTGAAACGAAGGCTTAACAAGTATGCGATTATACAAACCGACAGACAGTCAACCCGTTGACGGATTTGGCCCAAAATTTTATACGGACCTACATTCATGACGATAAAACTGTGTACCAAATTTTATCCATCTGGCTTTTCAAGTTTTTGAGTTATAGCGTTCGCATGACCTCGAACATACAGACAGACAGACTTCCCGTTGACGGATTTTGTCCAAAAGTTGATAGAAACCTACAAATTATGTTTCAAGTTTACATACCAAATTTCATCCCTTTATCTCTAATAGTTTTCGAGTTATCGTGTTCACAGACACACACACAGACACACACACAGACAGACATAATTCCAAAATTGTGTTTTTCGGACTCAGGAAGGTCTAAAACGTGGAGATTCGTCAAAATCTCGAGTTCGAATTTTTTGACGATTACAATACTTTCTCTTTGTATACTTCGTATACGAGAAAGTAAAAATTGGTATGACTGTTGCTAACATTAATTATAGATCTGTGCCCAAATTTGTTTCAATCGGTTAAAAAAAAGGCTTTCAAATTGTATAATTTATTTTCTAACCCGATTCTCCAAGCGCATGCGCGCTGCTAGCAATCTCTGTGCACTCAAGGATTACGTCAGTTTGTCCTTGAGCTGGCAAGAGTGGAACGTAGCAGTGTGTTATAGATGCGTTTTAATCGGTACGCATCTCTGAATTCGATTCTTTTCCTAAATATTTTGTGATCACTATAATCTACAATGAAAAACCTTCTGATAGTCATTGGATTCTGGGTTGCAGTAGTCTCGAATTTTTTATCCACTCAGGGGAAGGGAAACAGCACCTTTTTTGGGGAAGTATGCGAGAAAGTTTAGGGGAGAAAACTCCCGCTGGTTTAAAATTAGGTGCATTGTCGGCAGTTAAATTCTGGAGGAAATTAAGGCCCTTATAAAGTCATTTATTCATGATTACTGAGAAACGCAAAGAATGGACGTATTAAACTAACGAAAACAATTCAGACACATAGAAACAATTACAGTTTTTAGTCTTGACTTCGAACTAAACAAACAAACAAACAAAAAAAAAATCGAATTACAGACGATATTTTAACATTATGTTCATAAGAAGACCAAAGGATGACCGGAGAGAAATCCTTCTAATTACCCACGAATTCGAATTAAAAAGGTTCGAATTAGCCAAGTTCCATTACAATTAAAATGCAGCTTGCTCATGCTCATAATAGCATTAGGAATGCATTTTTTAATAGAAGAAAAGAATAAAAAAGGTATAGATGTTCATGTCAAATATATATGATTGTGACTATTCATAAAATTCCTGAAACAATTTATGATTTGAAAAATGTAGTTATTAACACGTAAAACTATACATATTTTAAGAGGATAATACTACAGAATCTCAAGAAAGAAGATGTTTCAATGCTACATGTGTAAGTGCAATTCATTAAACTTTAATGCAATCAAGTTTCTTTCTGAATAAAAAAAATCGCCAATAGAAGAAAATTTATATACTTAAGTTGAAGTAGAAAGAAATCAACTCATTCAGATAAGTACAAAAGAGAAAAATCGAAAATGTTCAGATTTTAGGTGTTATTCAATCGATTGTCATAAATGTTAGCAACTGCATAATTAAAACATATGTTCACTTCTAATAACTTTAAAGAAACTCCTTCACACTGATTTAATACTCCCCTGCTGCATAACATATTGTATCCTTATGGTTTTTACAGCGAATTAATAAAACTTAACTGAAAAAAAATATTTTTTCGCAATATATATTATTATTAAAGTTAATATACGAAATTAAATCGATTAAAAATTGTTGGTATCCTTAAAGGTTTTTTTATATGTGTATTTTGATGAATTTAATTCCTAGGGTATACTTAAATAATTATAAATTCCCTTTCTAACATGGAAAACAATTTTAGAATAATTCATAAATCTTTTTAATGATTTAAAATTATAAAAAGAGTGTATAAAATAACTCAACCGTGCAAATCAAACTTAAAATCGTCATTTTTTTTTTGCTATTCCTACTTAATTATTCTTTTAAATTATTATAAATTTTGTTTAATTCTGACGATGTTAAAAAAAGTAGTTTTGATGGTTTCTCTTTAAATAATCTAAAAGAAAAAAAAATAATAATAAGTAGTTTTGATGATTTATCTTTAAATAATTTAAAAGAAAAACCAGCGGGAGTGTTCTCCCCTAAACTTTCTCGTATACTTCCCCAAAAAGGTGCCGTTTCCCCTTTCCCCGCGTGGCTAAAAAAATTCGAACCTACTGTTACCCAGAATCCAATGACTATCAGAAGGTTTTTCATTATAGTGATTGAAAAATATCTAGGTAAAGAATCAAATTCAAAGAGATGCGTACCGATTTTCCGCTCTTAACCGGCTCAAGAAAAAACTGACGCAATTCGCTCCATAGCTTCCGTGTGCACAGAGATTGCTTCCAGTAAGCATGCGCGTGGAGATAGCGGATCCGTTGGAGATGCGATTATACAGACCGACAGACAGTCAACCTTTTGACGGATTTGGCACAAAATTTTATATGGACCTACATTCATGACGATAAAACTGTGTACAAAATTTTATCCATCTAGCTATTCAAGTTTTTAAGTTATAGTGTTTGCATGACCGTGGACAGACAGACAGACAGGCAGACTTCCCATAAACGGATTTTGTCCAAAATTTGACAGAAACCTACAAATTATGTGTCAAGATCACATACCAAATTTCATTCCCGTAGCTCTAATAGTTTTCGAGTTATCGTGTTCACAGACAGACATAATTCCAAAATTGTGTTCTTCGGACTCAGGGAGGTCTAAAATGTGGAGATTCGTCAACATATCGAGTTGGAATTTTTTGACGATTACAATACTTTCTCTTCGTATACGAGAAAGTAAAAATAATAAAAATTTGTGTTAACTGAGAATAAATGTATTCTTAATTAAAAACAAATCTACATTTCTGTGTGTCTACATTTCATGAGAGTTTCAGAAATTGGATGTCTTCAAAAACTGCCAATATCTCGGGAGAGTCGAAAGCTGTCTCGGTTCATAGTAAACTTGCTGCATAGCCCTGTTTACAGATAAGGAACGTAAATACCCAGTCCTTTCTAAAAAATAGTGTCATTCCCTTGATTTAGGGTTTGCGGCTGAATGTCAAAAAGTTTCGAAACGTAGTTTCAAAGATACGTATTTTCACGACACAGTCCTTTCTAAAAAAATAATGTCATTCCCTTGATTTAGGGTTCGCAGCTGAATGTGAAAGACACGCCTTTTTCTCCCCATGTAAAAGCGGCACGCGTTATTTGTAACGTAATAGTTTTAACGCTGCTGTTGCAATTTTATCTTTATTTTTTATTAAAGCAGAGAAGACTACTGACTGGACTATTGACTTCTGAAACAAACAGCCAGCTCCAAGAAAAATTGTACAACATTGGTTTGCAAACGAATTCAAAAACATTAAAAAATTCCTATGGATAATGTTTTGAAATCAAAACGATACTCGAGTTTAATTTGAATAAGTTTGAGTACATTCTTTTCTGCGCGGTACCTTTCGGCGCAGGGCCCTATTTGGAGTAATTGGTCCAACCGGCTAAAGGCCCTTCGACTTACGACCGAGTACCATTCCCACTGCCATGTCGAAACTCGGATTTATATTTTTTAAAACTACTTTCACTGAAACGGATTTTATAAATTGTACATAAAATACAAAAATTGTACTGTAAACAGTGCCGTTTTATCCATTGGGCTAATTGGGTTGTAGCCAGGGGTGACATTGATTTTACTATAATGATGAATACAATTACTAGCTGATATGCCCGGCGTTGCTCGGGATAAAAATATTTTCAAGTCCAAGTACTTATAACACTTTCAATTTACTAAAAGTGTTTTTCGCGGAAGCGTCTTTCGTTGATTTTCGTTAATTAACTGGACACCCTTCTTTTTTTCTCTTCTTAGTTTGAACCACTTGGCAAGAATCTCGTAGTCCTTCGAACTCCATTTCCCCCTCCCCATCATTGCTACGGCAACAGCAGAAACTTTTTCATATCTTTTAATTTTTGCCATTATCCGGACTACAATTATTTCTCTTTAGTGTTTTTGTCACCGCCTGGAAAAAAATCGGATAGTGTTCTTTCTTTTCCTCCTTAGGCCCTCTCCCTCCGGTAGGAAGTGGGTTCAACACTCTTGAAGGATTTTAAACACTCATTATGATCATTAAAAATTTGTAAAATTAAATGAAGCATCGCGGAAAGTCCAATTATTACTATACTGATTATATACAATTTACTATACTAATTTTATTTTAATTTTCATCTGAAAATTTATTTAATTATAATTTTAAATATACTAAAACTGAAAATATGATTAGGGCTTGTAACTAGACAGCCATTGATTCTATAACGTTACACAAGCATATATATTCGTTGAAAAATATTCACAGAGTCGATGTATGAATATTTGTTATATTTATAATGTAGCCTTTAAAATTAATTATATATAAGATTTGGAGTGGCGGAAACTGGCGTGCGAAATCCTGTTTTGATAATGTGCTGATTTCCAAATTGTAAGGCGGGAACAGGTGATTTTTTTTGGTTCTTCAATTATTTTATTAGGTAGGCATTTTCGTTGGATCATAGACGTTCAAATTTATAATTACTGTTCTGTTGGGGTGCCTAATTACTTTAGACCAGGCCGCTGAAATTGGTAAGACGACTCTGACTGCAAACAAAAATACGACCTGAAATTATGTAATGTAGTCATATCTAACCAGATTTCCTCCCGTAATTAGGCTAGGCGCATACATGCAATTATTAATCGGGCAACTGTCTAGTTGCATGGCGTAAGTCTATGGGCTCAAGTTGACTGTAAACAAAAATACGACCTGAAATTATGTAATGTAGTCATATCTAACCAGATTTTCCCCCGTAATTAGGCTAGGCGCATACATACAATTATTAATCGGGCAA
>BGPR01016660.1:845-34086 GCA_013235015.1 Araneus ventricosus | reverse complement strand
ATCATTCCTCTCATTGTATAAGTATCGGTTTATAATTTGAAAAAAAAAAACAATTAAAAAAGAAAAAATACATGAATTATGCGTAATATTCTTGACAGTATGAATGACAAAACTATGAATTTTGAGAGTAATCACAATAATATTAAAATATTTCCTTTTTCCAATCTTAATGAATATTATTAATGTTAATAAAAAAAATTGAAAATTATTCAATTTATTTTGAAGTCACTCTAACACATTCTTGAAAAGACATTATTTCACGAGGATCTCTTGCCTTAAGTGTATCCAATTATATGAAGTTTTGATATGAATATGGACGATAATAAATGAGAAAAATTCCAAACTTCTTGACTTTTTCACAATATTTTCTGTTATAATTCGGAGAGCTTTTTTTTCGGAACATTACTTTTAATTTATTTATAAGGTTTTGTATTTTGTTTCGGTTTCTTTCGATGGTGCTGTGCAAATGAAGTGAACTTTGCGAATTTTCTTTCTATGACTTTCCGTCAAAATTTTAAAAAAATAATTCGCATTAAAGCAATACAATATATTAAAAGCTCCTTTCTGATAGGAACTACTGAGTATGAAACTTAGGAATGCCGAATTAGTTCAGTTTTCATTTGAAATAATACTACATAATCATTTTATCCATATAATTGCTTTAGGTTGTTATATAAATGATGTCACTTATTAAAATGCTTTTTTTATATAAAAGGTAATAAAATTAAAGTTCATTTATTTATTTGAAATTCACCACATTTTATCAGCTAGATAGCATTCATGCGACTGCAAAGCGAAAAATAACATAATAAATTAATTAATATTTCAGCTACATATTTCAGTAATAAACCGTACTATTCATGATATCGATAAGTTTTTCTCCTTTCGGCAAAAGAAAGCCTTTTAAACTTTTCCGTTCCTGTAGGTAAAGGCGTTGAGCAATTTACTCTTGGGTCAGAAAAAAATCATCTTTTATCTAATTTCCGATGTATTGGACACAATTCTTTCCGTAGTAGAGGTGTGTTTCATAGTCAACAAGAGCACCTTACTGTCATTGTGCCCAAACTTCTTTGCAAGACGTTTTTCTGAATTTCTATTTCTTTCCATTTTCTGCTGGGTCTCTTTCCTCTAATTCGATTCTTGAGCTCAAAAGGTTTCGGTTTACAAGCCATTATATATATGATATTTTCCTTTTCATTTGAAAATATTCGTGTCTTATCTGAAGAATACTTATCAAAATGGTTTCATATTAATTATTGTAACTTATCTTATACTTAAATGTAAAAAAACAACAACCTTCACTTGTACATAATTCTTTTTGTAGTAGAGGTGTGTTTCATTGACAACAAGAGCACCTTATTGTCATTACGTCCAAACTTCGTTGCAAGACGTTGACGTATGAGAAAAACTTTTTCTACAAATCCTTCAGTGCATAATTTGGAAATTATTGAATTTTACACATTTTATGAATAAACCACCACTGACCGAGGCTCACATAGTTGCTACTAACGGTCATTTTCGTTTCTGAATTTCTATTTCTTCCCATTTTCAGCTAGGTCTCTTGCCTCTAATTCGATTCTTGAGCTCAAAAGGTTTCGGTTTACAAGCCATTATATATATGAAATTTTCCGTTTTATTTGAAAAATTTCACGTCTTAACTGAAGAATACTTATCGAAACGGTTTCATATTAATTATTGTAACTTATCTTTTACTTAAAAGTAAAAAAACAACTTTCCCTAAATAGTATAGCATTTTTGTGTCAAGCGAGAATAGCTCTTATAACAGGACATCAAACAATGAATGTTTAGCTTATGGAGCCTTATCTGATTACATGAATCTAACATCACCAGGTTCAATATAATTAAGATGTACTTTTATATAATTATGCTGGTCAAATTTAATTATCTGTAAAACTTAAAAAATCCACTAACAAAAATCTTCGAACAAAAAGACTGCAAAAAAATCAGGACAACAACGACGCGTTGCCAGACTGATCGAGAGGATTAAGTACTTTCACATAATATAAGGCAGCAAAAGAGCTGTATGCATTTTCTACTGGGGAGAAATAAGATAAGTTTCACAATGACAGACCAGCTGCAAATTTGTTGAGAGGAATAAAAAATATTTGACATTTCTATGTAGCGAGTTCTGGTGTTTAAATAAGATACAATCGCGCGGAACGTAAAACTTTTTAGATAAAGTAATTAGAATTAAACCCTTTGCTCTAAAAAAACTAATTTGATGCATATTAGACTTTCCATGTCACATTCAGAAATTTAATTCATTAAAAGAGTACGCAATTACTTTGATTAGCAAACAAAACATGTAGTAAAGATCTCAGTAAAATCCTGTCTAAATGTTTTGAATAAATTATATCGTATGCGATTTGGTGATTAAGTATGCGTGCAAATTAAGCTCCCCATAGCGGAGATGACGGAGCACTAGATGTGAAAATGCAACTATATATTTACTTTTTATTTGTAACATGACATTGTCTTCGACGAATAAATATTTTTTTCAAAAATTCGATCAAGAATTAACCGATGCTTTTTTTTCAATTCATATCGCCCTGTGTACATATCAAATACCTTAAACTGCTGTACCTAACCCTATAAATGAAGAAACTTATCAGACGTGTTATTGATCTTATTTTTATCGTGTAGTTCATACGGTTAATTAATTTACTCAAAATGATAGTTGTACTGGAATCAAACAATTTGAAACCAAACTTGTACTTACAGTTGTTTCAAAAATGCACTTTTAATATGTAATACTCATAATAATTCCCTCGACAGGTTTGAATGAATGTCATTTTCTCGCAAGTCGATGTTTCTTGTTAAGCAGTGGAATTTTTTTTAACTGGTTCATACTTCTCCTAATACAAACCATTTTTGATATTTCTCGTAAGAACATATTTAAAACTGGTGTGCTCTATAATAGTATCTAATACATCGTTGGTTGCACTAGGTGAAAGCACTTTTAATAATATCTGTTTGAGGACTGCAAGAATATAAGTAAAGTAGCAGATATATTCATTACACAAAAGTACTCATTGTCTGATAGCACTTCTGATAAAATTATTCAATTTTCTTGTGTCTAAATCAACTGCTGTATTTTGCTTTGAAAGTTTAAATTCATAATTCATCCTTCATTCGGATTGGATATATATATAAAATTCTGGCCAATGTAGATTTCAAAACATAAAATTTTCTTTCAATATACTTTCGAAATTATAATTAAGTTTAAAACTTGCATTTCATGCAAATGAAAAGACAGTGTCTATCTAGAGATACACTATAAGAAGTGTTTTATATTTCAGAATTAATCGAAATATAAAATTTTTTCATATGTGCCATTTATCTTCAAAGCATCTAATTTCTTGAAATCTAGTGACGAGAAATCTCGGATTTAAGATCCGTACACTGAGAAGGTTCATTCATAAACGTATTCATCACTAGAAGTTCGTAATTCACGGTAAATTATAGAACGTTTTATTACTGCTATCATATAAATTTGTTCTCTTTAAAACGATATTTCTACACAACCAAGATATATGAACAACCTAAATTACTTTATATCAGTTGTCGAATATCCCAAATTTCTCTCTGAAAAGGAATTAGCAAGCTTATATTGCCTATTAATTAATTTCTAAAATATTTTTTCCTTCAATGAAGTTCTCCCTATATATCTAAATAACGTAATTGATTTCAACCTATGAATTTTTCAATCATTATCTTTGCTTGACAAATTGCATGCCCTGAAATAAATTCAATGCACGCACTTGTATACTTATACTTTATATAGTTTAGATTTCAAGTATATCAAATAGCAATTCAGTGAAATAAGGCTACTGCTCGCTGCCAATGCATGCTATAAATATATCTACAAATTTAATGTTTCCTTATAACTCACTTCTAAATAATGAGTTTCGCATTTTAACCGGCTCATGAATCGTCTGCCAATGAATGTTAAACTTAACTTAATGACCGTTAAAACTCATGTTAAGTCATTGTGATTTGTATACGAATTAGATGCAAGCTCCATAAAGAAAAAAAACAGAGACGGTAAATTTATTCTCTTTAGACAATTTATGTAACATAAGTGGAAGAAAAGTAAAAATATTCTGCAGACATATATTAACTTGTATAAATTATATATGCCAGTCACATTCTTGTGCAAATATTTTGATGTTGGATAATTCGGGAAGAACGAGTTAATTCGTTTTTCGTAGCCAAAGTTTTACGTATACGGGTATTCTAAGGGCAGATTCCAGTATTTAAGTGTATTGGAGAAATGCTGTTGTCGAAAGCAATTTCTCATTAAGACATTACCACTTCTTAGAAAAATGCGGAATTTCGCCAATCTTATTAATCAGAAATATTTAATTTTGCATTGAATGAGTTCCGATTCTTTTAGATCGTGTCTTCGAAACAATGAACTAATTTAAAGTTTGTAAAAAAATTGACACATTTAATTTTTTGAACGTTTCAGAATTTTTCTTTTAATCGCAATGCATTCTTCTCACTGACTCTTCGAGATTAAGAAGTCAGCTCCCATATGGAAATCGCTGATATTAAGAATGTGTTTATTATTTTTGATATAATATTTTCCCGTAGTCAACCCCTTTTGCTCCTATCAGCAAACTGTGATCTGTAGCTACAAATGCTGATGATAGACGGCTTAATTCTCAAAGCATTACAATTCAAAACAAACACATACGCGAGATGCACTCTTGGCTAAACGGTACTAATATGTGTTTTGACCATTAATGATAATATCCATTATCGTTTCCTTTCAACTATTCAATAGGATGAACATCACGCAAAGTGCATGAATTAATCCTGTATTGAAATTTTCAACTTTTCCTTCATGCTTTAAAATGTTTAAAGGAGTCGTTAAACATGGACACAAAAAAAATGAACGAGGTATTTTTTATTTGTGACAGAATGACGCAATGGATAGTTGCTTCAAAAAATTAAATCCATCTTATTCTTCCCACATACTCCAGTACGGAAGCTTCTTTTATTATTTAGGGGCGCAATGGATACATTCCCTTAAAAAATGATTTCAATTGAAATATACATAACAACTCAAACTCTCTTTTTCCATTTAATTTTTTAAATAAGTAATTTCGAGATACGATGCGATTAAATAAATGTTAATTCATTCCATATATGGAATCGGTTGCATTTCATTTTTGAAAAGATTCCATTATTCTAAAACCTTTCAGAAATCGAATGCTGATCAAAAGAAGATCAAAATTCGATAAGCGACAATTTATCTAAATACGAAGTGAAATCGTGTGGATTTGGTGGCATGGTATGTTTTTAATTTCATGAAATTTGATAGTGTAAAATCAATTTCGCTGCAGACTTTTAAATCAGACTTTAAAATTTTATAGCCAGGAACAATCTTATTCGGCATGTTCAAATAATTTAAAACTATTTTAACATATTTGGAAACCTAGTGGTTTAATGAAAAATAATGAAGCTTCCAACTATTACCCTAGTTTTGCAGTGAACATTAAATAAACAAATACAAAATGAGCGTGTCTCACCTCTGTGAATCATCGCTAGCTTTTGTCATATTCTGAATTGTCTATTTTTCGGACTAATCATAGCGCCCACTTAAAAATGTCTCACGTTCTCGTATCAATTTCTACAG
Organism: Araneus ventricosus; assembly: GCA_013235015.1. Lineage (NCBI taxonomy): Eukaryota > Metazoa > Arthropoda > Arachnida > Araneae > Araneidae > Araneus > Araneus ventricosus. The sequence goes on along the minus strand of BGPR01016660.1, from coordinate 28,421 downwards.
GTAATATCCTGAAAAAATATTGCTGAGTTCATAGCAATCATAATAAAAATAATGACGATATGAACTTTTGTGATTGTTTGAAAAAGTATATAATTTGCGTAAAGCATTATTTAAATCTGTATATAACTTGTTAAAGTTGCTACAAAGACGTTTACGATTCTTTCTTTCAGAAATAAAAATTTTGTATTTTAATTACTATTTTTTCTTTAGAATGTCGCCTTGTTTTCCAAAGCTACTCTCCATGTTATTTTCTACGGTTAGCAAAACCGAATTTATCAAAGAATTACTTTCAATTTATGAGAAAAAATTGGTTTCCCAAGTACGAAAGCATTGTTTAGTTTTCAAACAAAAGCCAAATTTTATATATTTACCTTTCAAATAGAGAATTGTTTGAAAAGTTGGAGAGTTGCAGAAATGTTAAAATATGCTTATAATGCATGTAACGGATAACAAAGTATCGTAACGGAAAATCTTTTAACACATATATTTTTATAAATTGGAAAATTTTATTATAATAAAAATTTGCGCCCAGTTTGCTCATATAATGGATTAAAAATAATTTGAAAATGTTCAATACTGTTGGATTTTTTGGTTTAAATTATTAGAAATGTTAACGAATTAAGATTGTGCTTAAACTGCCTTGTTTAAATTCATAATTGTTTTCCTTCTTTCAATCTGTATAACCTCTTGATGCAAATGTTGGACAGACTTTCGAAAATCTTTTCTTTTTCAATTAAATTTTCTTAATTGCAATTTACAGCCTCTTAAATAAGGGATATCTTCTTATGATCTGTGAGAAAAAGAAAAGAAAAACAGAAAGTGTAAAAACTTGTCATAAATAGTAGATACTTGCATAAGAAATTGCATATATTATTTTTTGTATCATTTCAACAATTTTCATTTAAATATTGCGTGTGTGTATAAAGTTTGGGATCTATTTCAGACGTCTGAGACATCAGAAATGGATCTTAAATTTATGTATATTTTTTGTGCCAATGTATGAAGTATTTCTTAGTTATATGAAAAGTAAAAGTTTTAGTTTTACTACTTTTATGTTTAACACTACTTTTATATTTAAGAAAAGAGGCATTAAAATAAAATTAAAGATAATAGTAAAATAAACCATTTTAATATGCTGCTGAAAAATGAATTCAGAATGAATCAATTCATAATTTTATATTCAATGAAAGAAAGTATAATAAACTATTATCCAAGGCTGTCTAATATACCATATGTATAACATTTTCTAAATAGATATTACAGAAGTGCTTCATTAAAATATTACAATAAATTTGTGCTGAATTTCAGAACTAAAGAAAAAAACCCAGAATTCTTTTAACGATGTAAAATTTTAGAACTTCTAATATTTGAATAAATTTCGCGCTGCTATTTTTGAAAATTGTAACACTACTTCCTTTATTCTGTTCATGGGATCTTAACTGAATGCAGCTATTCATCGATTCCTCGCATCTATCTCAAACCAGACCTTCTTGATTGGATTGTAATTCAAAAGGACTGCATGGGAAGTACCAACTTAAAATGTGTTCGAAACTCCGTAACCTTCTTAAAGACTTTATACTTCCATACATGGAACTAAAACCAAAAAAAATGTGTACATGAAGCTGTACTTCTACTAACTGATTATAATATACTCTAACCCTAATACCAAACTACAAGGTGGCTTAAAATCAGCATTAACTAGATCGCCTGTACTCGACGAACAATTACTCATCTTCACCCAGGAAAAAGAATAAATATCAGAGGGAACACCCAGCCATCGATGAAATTACACACATTGGGATGTCTGGGGAGAAGCTGTTAAAGAACTTTTTACATCAATATTAAGAATTGTAAGTTGAAAGAGTTGCAACCAGATTTTCTTCCTCGAATATAGACCTCTAAGAGAGAAAAAAAATATTTGATTATATTGCACCACGCACATTCTTCTGATAAATAGTGCTAACCCCAAATGAAAAAGTGGGTTAGTCACTTTTGATGGAAGATATCGACATCAAAAAAATGACAAAAAATACAAGCACTAACCAGCTTTCAAATGAATCGCTCCTCATCATTTCAAGAGAAAAACTGAAATATGTGGGCGAGTTACTCACTCCAGATTTCTCGTCAAATCCCTCCCAACCTCTAGTTTGGATGGAATAGAGTGCACGTTTAGAAACTTCTTCTCCAGCATTCGGACATGTATACACGAAGATCACCGCGCCTCCAGAGGGTTTGCGGAGAATAATGAAGAGGGATTGCCCAAGAATCTGCTCTGGTGTGCGGAGAATAATGAAGAGCGATTGTCCATGCATCTGCTCACGAGACACCGGGCAGGACTTGTAAGCGCACTCAAAAGAAAAGAAAACTGTTGCTCTGTGTGCTTGCATATTAATAAAACAATTCTCCTCCTACATATACTAAACAAAACCTGCAAAGTATATGTGTTTCGTCCGTCGAATGACATCGACTTCAAATATCAATCAATAAATCAATAAATAAATGGACAAAATTGTGCAAGCTCTAACTAGTTTCTCTGTGAATCGTTTATCAGCCTTTCAAGAAGAAACTGAGACATCGGGGACGAGTTACTCACTGCACATATCCCTTCAAATCCCTCCTATCCTTTGGGTTGTTTGGGATAGAGTGCAGGTGCAGAAAATCTTTCTCCAGCATTCGGACATGTATCCAAAAAGATCACCACCGCGCCTCCAGAGGGTGTGCGGAGAATAATGAAGAGCGATTGTCCAAGCATCTGCTCACGAGACACCGGGCAGGACTAGTAAGCGCACTGAAAAGAAAAAAAAATGTTGCTCTGTGTGCTTACATATTCATACAACAATTCTCCTACATATACTAAACAAAACCTGCAAAGTATATGTGTTTCGTCCGTCGAATGACATCGACTTCAAATATCAATCAATAAATCAATAAATAAATGGACAAAATTGTGCAAGCTCTAACCAGTTTCTCTGTGAATCGTTTATCAGCCTTTCAAGAAGAAACTGAGACATTAGGGACGAGTTACTCACTGCACATATCCCTTCAAATCCCTCCTATCCTTTGGGTTGTTTGGGATAGAGTGCAGGTGCAGAAAATCTTTCTCCAGCATTCGGACATGTATCCAAAAAGATCACCACCGCGCCTCCAGAGGGTGTGCGGAGAATAATGAAGAGCGATTGTCCAAGCATCTGCTCACGAGACACCGGGCAGGACTTGTAAGCGCACTGAAAAGCTCCAAATATACTAGCAAAAACCTGCAAAAGTATATGGTGTTTCTGCGACGAATGAATCGATCCAAAATACCAATCATCAATAAAAAATGGACAAAATTGTAAGCTCTAACTAGTTCCCCATGTGATCGTTTATCGCCTTTAAGAAAAAACTGAGACATCGGGACGAGTTACTCACTGCAATATCCTCAAATCCCTCTATCCTTTGGGTTGTTTGGGATCAGAGTGCAGGTGCAGAAAATCTTCTCCAGCATTCGGACATGTATCCAAAAGATACCACGCGCCTCCAGAGGGTGTGCGAGAATAATGAAGAGCGATTGTCAGCATCTCTCACGAGACACCGGCAGGACTTGTAAGCGCACTGAAAAGAAAAAAAATGTTGCTCTGTGTGCTTGCAATTATACATACTCCTACATATACTAACAAAACTGCAAAGTATATGTGTTTCGTCCGTCGAATGACATCGACTTCAAATATCAATCAATCAATCAATAAACAAATGGACAAAATTGTGCAAGCTCTAACTAGTTCCTGTGAATCGTTTATCAGCCTTTGAAGAATAAACTGAGACATCGGGACGAGTTACTCACTGCAATATCCTTCAAATCCTCTATCCTTTGGTTGTTTGGGATGAGTGCAGGTGCAGAAAATCTTTCCACATTCGGACATGTATCCAAAAGATCACCACCGCGCCTCCAGAGGTGTGCGGAGAATAATGAAAGATTGTCCAGCTCTGCTCACGAGACACCGGGCAGGACTTGTAAGCGCACTAAAGAAAAAAATGTTGCTCTGTGTGCTTGCATAACATAACACTCCTACATATACTAAACAAAACCTGCAAAGTATATGTTTCTCCGTCAAATGACATCGACTTCAATATCAATCAATAAATAAATGGACAAAAATTTTGCAAGCTCTAACTAGTTCCCTGTGAATCGTTTATCAGCCTTAAGAATAAACTGAGACATCGGGATGAGTTACTCACTGCACTATCCCTTCAAATCCCTCTACCGTTTGTTTGGGATATGAGGTGCAGAAAATCTTTCTCCAGCATTGGACATGTATCAAAGATCACCACCGCGCCTCCAGAGGGGTGGAGAATAATGAAGAGCGATTGTCCAAGCATCTGCTCACGAGACACCGGCAGGACTTGTAAGCGCACTGAAAAGAAAAAAAATGTGCTCTGTGCTTGCTATTAATACAACAATTCTCCTACATATAACAAAAACCTGCAAAGTATAGTAGCTTCTTCAGTCAATGACACGACTTCAAATATCATCAATAATCAATCAATAAACAAATGGACAAAATTGTGCAAGTCTAACTAGTTCCCTGTAATCGTTTATCAGCCTTAAGAAAAAAATGAGACATCGGGGACGAGTTACTCACTGCACATATCCCTTCAAATCCCTCGTATCCTTTGGTTGGGATAGAGTGCAGGTGAGAAAATCTTTCTCCAGCATTCGACATGTATCCAAAGATCACCGCAGCCTCCAGAGGGGTGTGCGGAGAATAATGAAGAGCGATTGTCCAAGCATCTGCTCACGAGACACCGGCAGGACTTGTAAGCGCACTGAAAAGAAAAAAATGTTGCTCTGTGTGCTTGCATATTAATACAAAAATCTCCTCCTACATATAAAAAAAACCTGCAAAGTATATAGTGTTTCGTCCGTCGAATGACATCGATCAAATATCAATCAATCAATCAATAAAAATGGACAAAATTGTGAAGTCAACTAGTTCCTGTGAATCGTTTATCAGCCTTTTAAGAATAAACTGAGACATCGGGGACGAGTTACTCTACCGCAATATCCCTTCAAATCCTCTATCTTTGGGTTGTTTGGGATAGAGTGCAGGTGCAGAAAATCTTCTCCAGCATTGACATGTATCCAAAAGATCACCACGCCTCCAGAGGGGTGCGGAGAATAATGAAGAGCGATTGTCCAAGCATCTGCTCACGAGACACCGGGCAGGACTTGTAAGCGCACTGAAAAGAAAAAAATGTTCCTGTGTGCTTCATATTAATACAACAATTCTCCTACAATATAACCAAACCTGCAAAGTATATGTGTTCGTCGTCGAATGACATCGACTTCAAATATCAATAATCAATCAATAAAAAAATGGACAAAATTGTGCAAGCTCTAATCTCCCTGAATCGTTTATCAGCCTTTAAGAAAAACTGAGACATCGGGGACGAGTTACCACTGCACATATCCCTTCAAATCCTCGTATCTTTGGGTTGTTTGGGATAGAGTGCAGGTGCAGAAAATCTTCTCCAGCATTCGGACATGTATCCAAAAGATCACCACCGCGCCTCCAGAGGGTTGGAGAATAATGAAGAGCGATTGTCAACATCTGCTCACGAGACACCGGGCAGGACTTGTAAGCGCACTGAAAAGAAAAAAATGTTGCTCTGTGCTTGCATATTCACAAATACTCTCCTACATATATACAACAAAACCTGCAAAGTATATGTGTTTCTGTCGAATGACATCGACTTCCAAATATCAATCAATAATCAATAAAAAATGGACAAAATTGTGAAGCTCTAACTAGTTCCTGTGAATCGTTTATCGCCTTTAAGAAAAACTGAGACATCGGGACGAAGAATCACTGCACATATCCCTTCAAATCCCTCATCCTTTGGGTTGTTTGGGATAGAGTGCAGGTGCAGAAAATCTTTTCCAGCATTCGGACATGTATCCAAAGATCACCACCCGCCTCCAGAGGGTGTGCGGAGAATAATGAAGAGCGATTGTCCAAGCATCTGCTCACGAGACACCGGGCAGGACTTGTAGCGCACTGAAAGAAAAAAAATGTTGCTCTGTGTGCTTAATTAATACAACAATTCTCTCCTACAATATAACACAAACCCGCAAAGTATATGTTTGTCCGTCGAATGACATCGACTTCAAATATCAATCAATCAATCAATAAAAATGGACAAAATTGTGCAGCTCTAACTAGTTCCCCAGAATCGTTTATCAGCCTTTAGAATAAAACTGAGAATCGGGAGAAGTTACTTCACTGACATATCCCTTCAAATCCCCGATCCTTGGGTTGTTTGGGATAGAGTGCAGGTGCAGAAAATCTTTCTCCAGCATCTGACATGTATCCAAAAAGATCACCACCGCGCCTCCAGAGGGTGTGCGAGAATAATGAAGAGCGATTGTCCAAGCATCTGCTCAATGAGACACCGGAAGGACTTGTAAGCGCACTGAAAGAAAGAAAAGTGTTTGCTGTGTGTGCTTACATATTCATAATAACAATTACCTCCAACATATACTAAACAAACCTGCAAAATATATGTGTTTCGTCCGTCGAATGACATCGACTTCAATTATCAATGAATCAATCAATAAATAAATGGACAAAATTGTGCAAGCTCTAACTAGTTCCCCTGAGAATCGTTTATCTGCCTTTCAAGAAAAAACTGAGAAATCGGGGACGAGTTACTCACTGCAGTTATCCCATCAAATCCCTCGTATCCTTTGGGTTGTTTGGGATAGAGTGCAGGTGCAGAAAATCTTTCTCCAGCATTCGGACATGTATCCAAAAAGATCACCACCGCGCCTCTAGAGGGTGTGCGGAGAATAATGACGAGCGATTGTCCAGCATCTGCTCACGAGAAACCGGGCAGGACTTGTAAGCGCACTCAAAGAAAAAAAGTGTTGCTCTGTGTGCTTACATATTAAAACAACAATTCTCCTCTTACATTTTACTAACCGAAACCTGCAAAGTAATATGTGTTTCGTCTTTCGAATGGCATCGTCTTCGTAAATGAATGAATGAATCAATCAATCAATAAATAAATGGACAAAATTGTACAAGCTCTAACTAGTTCCCCTGTGAATCGCTCATCATTCTTCCAAGAGAAATCTGACACATCGGGGACGATCTCACTCATGTTTTCAGATCAAATCCCTCCTATTCTTTGGTTTGGCTTTAATAGAGTGCATGTTTAGAACTTTCGACTTCAGTATTTTACTTGTATCCACATTGATCACCACCCTACCGAGGGTGCATGGAGAATACTTAAGATGCCAGCCTCGCGGAGGACTTTTGTCTTTGGATCACTTAGCAATATAAATAATAAAGGCTAAACCCTTTATAGGGTCGTTCCATCTTTCCGGATATCATGTACTACTCGTCCAAAGTCGAAAGTAGAATTTTTCGAAAAGTTCCCATACCTAATGATGGTACCTACTATTTACTTATTCAGGTTTGCTGCCAAACGTCTTTGCACTTTCAATAAGCCGACAAAAGCTGCATATGCAAGTCTTTCTAACTTTACTTTCGATATTGTGAGAGTAAAAAGAACTGGTTTCTCGTCACAATCCCACAATTATAACATCCGGCTCCACATACAGACTTGCAAACACTTCAAGCGAAGCAACACTCACAAAATCAATTTAAGCGTTAATTAGCTCAAAAACTGAAGCCAGAAAGGAAATTTCAAAGAATTATTGAATATCGCGTGGAGCTGTTCCAACACACGTTTGTATTTTGGTGACATGGTATTATTTCCATAAAATGAATGTTGCTAATAATGGAAATGATGTAAAAACTACTGCAACTCTCAGCAAAAGGAATGAAACAATTTGAAATGATCCACAGACCAGTGCATCAAATTACTTCATGTGTCTATTAATCTTAGTAGAACATAAAATGGCCTCGTTGAGTAACCAGACCAGAACTGTTCATTTCCGTGGTACTTTGACCTCTGAAATGTAATTCTTTTTGCAACCAACTGGAGATGGCATTTCGTATCTTTCAAAGAATAGTAAAGAGGTTTAGCTTGCCATCGCTAATTCTGATTTTTGATCTCATGTTCAAAAATAAGCTGCAAGAAAGAGGCCGCAGGATATCGGGCATCCTTACTTGCTCAATAAAAGGACGTGAAGATGTTGCTATCCTAGCATGTTAACGACTAATTTCGATCTTTTTAAGGTTCCATAGACATGACTCATATGAAAAGAAGCATTTGAAGAGGAGGCGGAGCAGTTCTCTCTCTCCATGAATTTTCCGCTAGGTTGGTGCAGATGACTGTTTCAGATAAATACGGAAGAACTCTCGTTACCAGATCCCTCAACCTTTACGAACTTTCTTTTCCATGTTTATCAGAATGCAGCTTGAAACATTTGAAAAAGATACAGACATTTGATATGATTAATATGAGCAAACATATAAATATTGCAATCAAATTTGCAAATTTCATCTAAACTGCCCAGTGCGTTCACAGTGTTGCAGTTTTCATTAAAAGCAGTGCATAACGGTACTAAAACAATTATTTCATTGCAAACGCGAAAATTATACATTGGCACAAATAAAAATTATGCATTTTTTTTCTTTAAAATAGATTTAGAAATTTTGCTTTAAAAAAGTTCCCCGTGTCTTTTTAATAAATGAAATGAACAACTTGTTACTGTCACCAACAAATTTTGATATTAATGAAACATTGAAGAATTGTTTATATTTCTTATGTGTTTTAGCTGTATAAATGTATGTTGACAGTTGATAAAATTTGTAAAAATGTGAAAGAAAAAAGAATTGAAAAAAATTTAAAATCTTGTTAAAAAATGAAAAAAAAATGTTGAACAAAAAATATTTAAAAAATTGAAAAAATAAAAAATATTAAAAGAGAAAAGAAAAAATTAAATAATAATAAAAATATAAAAAAAGAAAACAATCTAAAAAAGAAAATAAAAAAAAAAAAGAAAAAAGAATAAAAAAAAAGAAAAGTATGATTAGAAAAAAAAAGAATGAAAATGAAAAATATGAAAAAGTGGAATAAAAAATATTCCCTTTTTATTTGTGTAAATTTGTCATGATAAGTGCTTTTATTATACTTGTATTCGCTCAGTATATTTATATATTTTATTCTTTTCATTTTTCTTCTGCGAAGAGAATGAAATTTCTGTTTCACTATTAAAATATCGAGCTGAATATTGCATTTGCAAGTGCTGAATTTGTAACACCTTTAACAAGTTTGACTGCCTTAAAAATTAAAAAAAAAATAAATTGCAACGCAAATTCATGCTTCTATTAGTTGTTCAGGTTAATGTAAATTGTTCATAGTAATTAATTTTTATTCGATTAATATACTCTACATCAATTTTTCAATGCTTATTCATAATATCTGTATATAATCTTTTCAATTTAAATGATTTCGATATACGCTCTTGAAATACATGAGTGCGGCCTGAATTTGCGTTCCTGGCAGTCAGTCTTTTAATTGACAACAAAAAATTAGTCGTAATAGTTACAAACATAGCACTGTACATGCTTTGTAAATCTAATAAGGTGCATAAAGTTATAAGAAATCGTGTAATATTGCCTATTTATTTATTATTATTGAAAGAAAGAAGTTATGCAGTATTGAAGTAATTCATTAAACATTTATTCTGTAGCAAGGCTTAATAATATAGTGCAAACAATTTTTAAACTTTTAAATAAAAATATAATATAAAATTAGACGATTAATAAATTATCAATATATAAATCTTTTAATTTCGTAATAATTTTGGACGGACGTAAGCGTAATTGAAAGGAAGGACTAATGCGAATAGTTTGAGCAACTTGGGCTTCATATGAAGTACAAGAAAAATAAAGAAAGGAATATTTACCACAAATATTCATAGTGTATTTCTATAAAAACTGAAGCCGAAATCTCGTATTTGGTTTCCGAAACAACCTAATCTAACGACGAAGATAAAACTAAAAAAAAAAAAAAATAGTTTTATTTCCGTGGGTAAATTTCACTTTAGCGGGATATGAACTACGGAAAATTAAAAATACCATTTCTTTACTGTGCGAGAAATATGTTTGTAAATGAAGCAATGCTACGTACAACAGCCACTGAAATTTTTATACCTTTTTCAAAGAACGTTTCTCTTATGTTTGAAGATGGAATACATGCTAAATATGCACGTGTGTTAGTCAGCAATAAAAAGTTTTTGAGAGAGATTTGTATTTTACCTTTAATTGAATCTCAGTTCACTGCAAAACCAGATAAATTGTGCTTAATATTGAATTTAAAACTTGGCAAAACTCGTATTTGACTTGTTCTTGTCTATGAAATTTAATTTTTAGAGGAATCACATTTGAAAAGAGTGTTTATTCGAATATTGAAATTTTATTCTGAAAAAGTGTTGTTTAAATTGGTAGGATTTTTGCCATCTTCGATCACGTTTCAGCTCGTAATTGAGATGTAAAATTCAATATACTTTGGAGTTGGTCTTATAGGAATCAGAATTTTTAATTTATGAATCCTGCACAATCAATCCTTTGAGAATCCGTACTGGAGTTGTGCGACTTGCGAGTCTGTTCAAACGAGGATTCTGCACATCCAGTTTATTTCAAGTTATGTTCATTGAAAAACTAGATAATTCATTCATAATAATGAGTTCAAAAGATGAAGATTTTCGTTAATGAAGTGTTCCTTCCCAATAAATAATATTCATTTAGAAATAATATTTTTTACAAATATTTAATTTTTTTCTTCAGACGCTAATTATATTGATAGGACATTTCATTTGTTTGTGGAAACTTCAGGTTCCATTTCTGGATACAGTACCGTTCTTGATATATTATGAATAGTTAACGAACTCTGAATAAATTATAGAAGATTCATAATTTAACGTGAATCCTATATAATCAATTGATTATGAAATCATAGCAGAGCTGAGCAATTCGCGATTATCCCTTCAAAGAACAAATTTTATTTATTTTTTTGTTTGAGAAAAGAGAGAAGAATGCATGAAATATATCTATCAGTTTTGTAAACCAAATATATACGCATTGATATGTACAACGCAAATAATCATATGAAACATCAGTAGCTTAATTAAAACAGCCGTGCTTGCTCAAAGTTTATAATGATACAAGTTTGAAATTTTTCACACATGTGCATTCTCGGCGACTGCGCTCTATTTTTGTATTTCAGGAGCTTAATTATCCATTAACTGGTAGTGAATCTAAGAAGAATTCAGTTCAGGATAATATTTTTAATTTCTTTTATGTGAATTTCTCAAATATAGAAATAAATTAGAGCTAAATATTTCTTCTAACACGCTAATGAAATTAAGTTTTTAAAACCCGTTTTCATGTAATTAATTTGATCTGAAATTTGTTAAGTTGTTCTTTTTAATCAGGGTATTCGAAAGCACTTCCTGAATTTAAAGAGAAATGCGCTAAACAAAAGTAGGTCAAAGACAATTAAAATGTCTGCATAATATTCTTACAGATTAGTTACGGATTTCCAATCAATATCTTATGAAAGTTCTTTTTTTTATCGTGGAGTTTAAAAGCACTGCATGATTTTAAAGCAGAATGTACAAAACAATCTGAATGTATTTCGAAGACATTTGTTCAAGACACACACTGTTCATTGCCAACGTCTTTCTGGCAGTCTATTGCTTTCCATTCAGCATTTTCTCAATAGTTTTTCTTTCTTTTTTTTTACTCAGGGGGTTTTAAAGTACTTCCTGACTTTAAATTGAATACACAAACTATCTGCCTGTCTTTAATGTCTTTCCAAGGCATTTAATATATGGATATAATACTTTTACGGTTCAGTGCCGACGTTTTTCTGGCAATCTATTGCTTTTAAGGCAACATTTTACTTAACGTTTCGTCTTGCCATGCAGTTTCGAAACATTTCATGGTTTATGTACGTTCTGTTTTAAAATATCTCAATGTCTTTAAAGACAGTTTGAAATATCTGCTCCATACACTTACAGTCTTACAGCAAATCAAATCGTATAATCAATATGATTCTATCATCGGGAGTACATCTTTATGTAGAAAGTATCATCATTTCGCATAGATAAATTTTTTGCATTAAATGATTATTGCCATTACCGCTTACTCTATGTATCTTAACATGAGTAACATCTGTAAGATTTGTATACAAGTTTTTATTCCTATAACTTCATTATTTCTTATTTCAGAGAACTTACTGTAAACTTTTTTTATCAATATAAAAATGCCCAAGTTCTTTTCCACAGAAACAACTGGCAATTATTTTAACCAAAACTAAATTGCATTTAACGTTATTTAAACATTCATTGGCACACGATTCGACTGAAAATCAATTTTTTTTCTTTCATTCAAAAAGCATTCAGACAATAAAAATTTGTATAATCCTCTACCGATCTGAAAATTACCTTGATTCATATCTAAATTTTTAAATCTTTAGCAGCGAGCAAATCTTGAGAATTCATGATTCCGCGAAGCGAAATGTCAGGTATATGTAAATTAGCTATACATTTTCAAAGAAAGTGTAAAGTTACATATTTCCATACAATTTTGAACAATTTTTTTAAAAAATCATTCAGAACAATGGAATAGAATAATTTCGGGTTCAGTATTAACTTTTTTTAATATATTTTTTTTAACATTCAAGATTAAATCAATCTCTGACGCAAGTTAAATTGCCTAAGTTTTAGTGCAGCTTAAAAATATGCGTAAAGAGATGTAAACCAACACTTGATTTCAAGGACTCTTTACCCCTCCCCCCGATTTCTGAAATAGAAAACGCGTCTTTATTTATATTTAAAAAATGACGATTTCTCAGTTCAATTCTTATGATAAAAGCGTGCGTTTCATTAAGTATTTTCATGAGAAATTTTATGAAAGCAAGGAATTTCTAACATCAGTAACAACATGCCGTCGCTACATACTTATTCGCTTACACAAATGATCGCTGTGTTGAAAAGAAAATACTTAAAACTTACGCACTTAAACCCCCAGTTAACGCACATACCTAATGGAAAATTTACGAAAAGGGCTCAAGAAATGTGACCTCTGTATGTAGGAAATTTTTTCTCATTGATTCTTTAAAATAAAGAATACTTCTAACTGGAAATTTTTTACTGTGCTTACGTTTTTTTATATTTGAACAGGAAACCATCTGAAATTGATGTTCAGTAACATATGACTTTGTGATGTAAAACTTTTAACAGATGTACAGATAAATATAAATCAATGTTTGGGTTGTCTTTCCAAATATTCAATCCTTTTTCCCAGCAACATTAGACAACTACTCGGGTTAAAATTGTGCTCAAAATTTAGATATTTATCAAAATATTCAAAATTATATCCAGTATATTAATTGCGTTTTATTATATTCAATTTGATGTTAAAATGTATCTATTGAATCTTAAGAACATTGATAGAGAATAAGAACAAATATCTAAAGGTATTTCTAAATTTGACTTTTTTAATAAATACTAAATGGAACGTTAAATGATAAGATTGAAATATTATTAGGTCACTAACCAAAGAAAAATTCCACTGCTCGACAATAGTAATAATGTCCCCTACATGTACAGATTAGATGCAAGAGATAGATTGTGATGTCCCAGGATGTATCAAATTACTAGCTAATCCCGCACAGAGAATCTGTGCTCCGTTATATACACACTACGCATTTTCTGCCAGATTATCGCTTTCTGACTTCTGATACTTTAGTTCGCCAAAAATACAGCGCTCGTCAACTATCGTCAAGAAACAAATTGAGCCGAGCTGGTGATTCAACGCTCCAAGAAAATTCGCGAAGTCAAAAAAGTGCCAAGTGGTGTGCGTATAACGGAATAGTACACATTTTACGATGTTTCACAATAGTTACCTCCATGGTAACTTAACTACTACACTCAAACTATTTTGACATTCATCTGAACGTCTTTTTGGCTCACCTAAGCCTATCCACTATATTTTTAACTCATCTCTTTTCATATGTTCATCCACAGTTTCATTATATTGTAAGAAATATTGTGAATTCGACGTCGTAAACGGATTTGCTTTTTCGAGAAAAAGTTGTTTTACACCAGAAGGAATATAATAGAAGTGTATGCCTATGAAGTCATGGCTGGCTAACATGGCTACCAATTTTTTGTTTTCTTAAACAAACCGATCATTGCCATCGTCAAAAGAGAAATTAGCATCTTTTCTTTGCCATGTACGTTATCGTTCTATATATAGAGATATTTGCTATCATAAATATTGCATATGCAATATTAAACTTAATTATTCTGAGTGAAATGTTTTAAACTGATACTATGTCTTAAACATTTATGAATTGAAGGGCGAAACATAAGAAAGTTGAAAATTCCTGATTTTTAATACACCATCCAGAGTATTTAAATTGCTTATAGCAACTGAAAAGGCAAAGGAATTTGTAGCAGAAATAAACAGAGGAGAAAGATTGTTAGTTGTGGTTGAGTTAAACGTATTTATATCTAAAAATAGCAGATGAAATAAAAGATCTACAACTGCTACTTGATATCAGATAAGTTTCTTGGTAAAAATATTATTTAAACACCCGAAAAGATGAAACAATTATGTTCATTTAATTAATAATAAGGATTTTTTTGCTTTTAATTAAGAGTGTAAATTTTAAATTAATTTTCATTGAAATATGTAAAAGCATAACTGTCAATGAAAAATGTACACTTCTTACTTAAACTATTATATTATTTCTGGATTTATTACGATGTAATTCATTACTGATTAATTTACCACTCATTTAAAGTTAAATGTTATCAATGTTTTAATTCTTAATTCTTTATTAAACATATTGTACCTTCTCCATTCTTTTGAGGAACTTGTATGTGCAGGCTGAAATTCTTTTTTTTTACTGAATTTTTTGTATAGAATTCGAGAATGCTAATGAACACAAAAATTATATATTTTTAAGTAAATGCACCAGAAAAGAAACTGGCATGAATCGTTTCAGGTTCTTCACCATGAAAATGGAAAAACTATTTTCAATATATTCCTAGATTGCAGGTCTCAACAGCAATTTAGCAAATACACCCTCCTAATTTCTTTTGTTGATAAAATTAGGATTTATTTGCTTTATAAGCTTCGTAGGTAATTGATGTCTTGTTTTTCAGCTATAAAGGATTTCATTATCATCATTAACTTTCTTGTTTTTAAGAATTAAATTGTTTTTGGTAACACACATATCAAAAAACAAATAATTGCAAATCTTAAATAACGATTTTTAAAGCTCAATGTCTTTTGAAATATTAAATATATTTATTTACATCATCTTCGTTGAAGTTTTCTTTGAAACAAAAATGCGAATCATTTGGGGATTCAACTTCCCAGTAATTTTCAGTTTCTGCATAAATTGTTATATCCGTGATTATATATAATTAGTTATAATAAACTGCATGTTTAAGTATTCGCGAATTTAGTATTTACGTATATCTACGTAACAAAATATATTTTCCTTCGGCATTTTTTTAAAGCGGTAACATGTTGATGAAAAAACAACTTGCTAAAAATTGTTTCCAGTGTTTTAATTCGATCTAACGACTCAATTCCCAGATTATTGTTCCTTTAAATGAAAGGAAATTATAATTTAAAAGGAAACTGCAGATTGTTCAAGAAATTGAAGGTTGAAAATTAATGTAATGACTTTCCAGCTACATGTTTTAAGATCAGAAGCAACAATGTTGGTAACCTCGAAATGCAGACCCAGTATAGGGCTTTTAGTACCCTCGAAAGCTTTTGAGCTCAAGTTTCAAAAAAAGTTTTTATAATGATTTTAAACTCAATGATAAATAAAATATCATTTTGAACATGGATTTTTTTTCCCCTTAAGTCTCCATTTTTTACTTCAAATTTCTACTCTTTGGTAGATTTTTGTGGCTTTCATCGTAAACCACAAAAGAAACTCTCTCATTCCCGGGAACCTGACATCGCACTTACTTTCTTTAATAATTGTTTCCTCTGTACCATAGTTTGGTGCCGGAGAAAGTTCTTCGTCTAGAATATTTTTATGAAAATAATTATCTTCGAAAATTAAATTTCTTCTGTATTGCTGAGAGATTTTTAAAATGGATACAATGATTAGGTTCTCTTTATTTACAGAAAATAAAATTTTTCCACTTTCCGCTATTCCTGATTTCTGTTGTTTTTGCTGTAGCATTTTAGAATTTTTTGCAAATATTATTCTATGTAATCAGGATACTGATGCCATTAATTAATTAAAATAAATCTTTGGCTACGATTATGCCATTGATAAATGCTCCTGTCGACTGACATAAACATTCTTTCTTTGAATGAAGAAATGAAAATTTTATATAGTTTTTTTTAGACTTTCGAAAAGATCCCTTTTTTTTAGAAAAATTGACATTTGGAAGACAGATTATCAAATCGGATCATATTTGAGTTTTTATTTCATAATAGTTACCTTCGGCGACCAGTTATGAAAGAAATAAGGAGAGTTCGTCGTTTATTTTGCATGTGGCATAATATTAATTTTTTATAATGATATCCGTACAGTCTCAAAGTTGCAAATTTCCGTCAATGTTAATCCCATGTGCACTCAACGTCAAAATGTGTCATTTCCAGTGCCTGTCTAAACAAATTTCGAAGAAGAGTTCCTTTGTTGAAAAGCTTTCTTAAATGTTTAGCATTAAACCTGATTTTAGAAAAACGATACTTTAGGAACGCGTCGAATATTCATAAACAATTTAAAGATATATCATTCTTTGATTGAAGTTCATTACTGCATCAAAACTTCCATTTTAGGTTGTTGCTTTGTCTATGAAACTTACTCTTGTAATAAGCGCGTACACAATATTTTGTACTATTCATTTTATTTCGTTAAAAGTTTAATGCATAATTTCTAATATGTGGTGGAAAATCATAGAAAAGTATAATACTAAGTTGAGTTAAAATAAATATATATATCCAGTAATTTCGAATGCATTCATAATTCAATATTTGTTGCGTTAGTGACTAAATTTTCAAAATAATTTGTTTAAAATATTGTAAATACCATAAGAAAAATAAAGTTCTGCTGAATTACTGCCAATTTCTGCAATGAATTTAAATGTCTGCGATATTGAGGAAAGATTCGTTTAAAAGTTATTCGACGAATTACAAAGCCTCTAATACACTAGACCTAAAATTGTGGGTCACGAAAAAAAGTGGTGTTATTCAAATTTATGTCATGTTAGCCAAGACTTTAAATGTCTTCTGTGTCATTTTCTTACATATTTCTGAGGAAAATTTATGAAAAAGCCAACTTGGTTTTAGAGATTTAAAAAGTTCTAATGGAAGTTTCATTAACTAATTATGAGTTAAAATACATTATTTTTAAAATTACTAAGCACGGACATAAATTTAAAAGAAAAAAAAATTTCTTTCATATTTATAATTAAATATTTTTCATTTATTAGAATTACAGATATCTGTTGAAAATCGTCGTAACTCCAGTGCACAATAACTAAATGCCTCAGTACAATGATTGATTTTAGAATTCATATCAATGAGTTCTCTCTTCACTATAGTTACAACTAATACTACTTCACATTTTGCCATTGGTTTAGTTGCAGATTAATTCACAATGGAAATATTTAATTATAACACCAATAACACCAATAAACAAATTTCTAGATGAATTTACTTCTTGATAATGGTACATCCAAAATTATAGCAACACATTGTGTGCGGGATACGAATTAGATGCAAGCTCAAATACAAAGGTAAACCGTAACTGTGTTTGCTTAAGACAATGTTTATACCTTAAAAGAATAAGTGGACGTATTCTGAAAACATCTGTTAACATATTTAAATTATCTAAACTAGTAAGTAAGTCAAAATCTTAAATTAAAATTTTCATGTTGGGCAATTCGAGGAAAACGTATTTTTACGTTTCCCGCTTCCAAAATGTTAAAAGTGACAACAGTGTTTCGACCCCTAATTAATTCGTCTATAGTAACCCTGAATACTTCACCTGGGAATTAAAGTAGTTTTTCTTACATAATAAATAAAAAAACCCGATATATAACGGTAAGACTATGTGTTAGAAAATTGTATTCTCCCACTGTGTTAACTCGCAAATGGCTAAATAATTACAGCCTGTATCCACACTAATATTTTTATTTAAATAAACCTCAAATTTTACATTGCTGATTTTCAAATTAATTTTCAAAATAATTACTTTCTACCAAACTGTTACACTCGGGTATCTGTGATTGGGCTTCTCGGCGCCCCTTGTCTCACTAACGAGGAATTTAGTTTCCACTATCAATGGAATTTGAATAAGCGTTAACTGATACTCGACTGGGAAATAAAACACATTATTAAGTACTTCGTATTTAAATATTTTTAATTTATGTAACATATACTTTAAAGGCTTCTGTACGAAGTAGAAGAAACCAGGTCAGAAGCACAATTCATACTCCTGCTACGCCACTGAAAAACGTTTCTTGTTTTAAAGAAAATTTTTCAAACACTGAATCAAGCAATGATTGTCTCATAAATAATCGCAAAAATTTGTATCGTTGTCACAAAATATATCGCTCATAATTATTTCCACTTTTGTGCAATAATAAATCTTCATAATTTTCCATCTGGTATGCCGAGATGCAGGAACAGTTTGCCTGCCCAACATTACGGGATCCGTTCCTCACTGGTATAGCGTCCACTGCATCCCTCGAAAGAGCGCGAAGAAGAGAGATGTTGAATCGTGACAGTGGTCAAAATGGAATAGAATTTCTCAACATTGTACATACACAGTTCAGCAGCTGTGTTAAAATTTCGCGTTTCCGCATATGCATTGTCTATGTGTTTTCATTACAAAAGCGTTTGTAATTTGATGGCTTAATTGGAGAAATGCATTATAATGATTAGATAAATAATTTACTTTATTTCCAGGAATCAAAATATTTATGTTAAATATATATCTGAATTAAACTATGAGCTTTAAGAATCATACACTGTAAAAAAAATATCCGTCAAATCACGGAAAAAGTACCGGCAGCAATGTTGCCGGCAATATTCCGTTTCGTAAAACATTTCTCCGTTTTTCTACAGAAAATTCCGTTAATGGTTTTTCCGTTGTTAGTTTTACCGTTTTCAAACTCTCCGTTTTTTCACAGAAAATTCCGTTAATGGTTTTTCCGTTGTTAGTTTTACCGTTTTCAAACTCTCCGTTTTTTCACAGAAAATTCCGTTTTTGGTTTTTCCATATTTTACTGTTTTCCACCTCCGTTTTTGGTTTTTCCGTTTTTACTTTTACCGTTTTCGAATTCTCAGTTTTTTTAACAGAAATTCCGTTTTTGATTTTTCCGTGTTTTCAAGGAAATTCTGTTTCTGATTTTTCTGTGTTTTAACAGAAATTCTTTTTTTAAAGTTCCCCTTTAGTGTCGAAAGATGCGATTTTTGAAACAAATAGTTGAGGCCGTCCAGAGGTCTTATCAATTGCAAAGCACATTTAAAATTTATTAATGAGAGTATTATGATCTATTGTTTACATAAATGATAATTTTCAGTAGAAAGTACATATTAAGAAAAAACCTAGGTTAACGACTGTTTTAAATTTTAGAATGATTTGCGCGTCATACAGGATTTTACAATATCTATCCCTTTGTATCAAAATTTTAAAATGCTACAAAAGTGAAATGAGTAACTCTAAATAAAATATACATAATTTTTGCTCCTTAACCGGAAATACATTTTTCCCAATGCCATATTTTATTTTTAAGTGCACATAGATTTTACGATTTAAACCAAATTTATGATTTTATGCCATTTCAAAGAAAGCAATATGGACAACAAATATTTAAAATTTCAAAGTTTTTCATTAGAAGGCTTAAAACAGTCATGCGCACAATATTCGAAAAATTTAAATGAGTGTTAAAAAAGGTATTTGTGTTTCATTTCGAGTTAATGAGTCCGGGACATGATCAACGCTTTATCGCAAAATCCACACTTTTCCACTCTTTAAGGAGTATGTGACCCCGTAATTTACTGTCCTTTTTTTCTGAGTATGTATGGAAGTGCCATTATTCTATTTCTTTCATTATTTTATTTTCCTCCCTACTTTCAACAATACCCTATTGAATTCATTTTCTTTAATTTTCGTTTTTACCAAATTTACTCAGAATATGCTTCAGTTTTTATCATCAATAAAATTAATTTTCAATAGAATACAATGAAATGATGCAACTTTTGTATAGAAATCGAGAGTTGGAATAACTAGTAGTAACATGAATAAATTGAGAAAGACATTCCTTCAATCGATTTTTTGCAATCTACTTTCTCTTAAGCCCGTTAGAGGAAAAAAAATACTTTTGAATTTTAAGGAATGCAAGCAAGCATATAACATTGGAAGGAGAGGGGAATAATTGTTTTTTGAAAATAGTTCACGAGTTTGAGATTAAATTATTAAAATCCTTCCATCTTAAATACACAAAATATTCTTCAACACTTTCCTGGTTAATACTATAATGTGTCACGAACGTTTATGCTGCTTATTCTTAATAAAAGCAATACTTTTAATGTACAACTGCTAATAGAATCTACTTAAGGGTGAATTGACTTGTCTGAAAAAATTACTCATACCAAATTCAATCTCTTTAAAAATTTGTCAAATCAAAAATCACAATGCACACATAAAGAAGATGATGAAATTGAACCCCATATCTTGTTTCTATTTATTCTTTCGAACGTGCAATCGCAAAACTCTCCATGTGCACACAATGTCAGTCACCTATAAATACTTCAATGCGCTTTCCTTCAACTTTTTTTTTTCAGGTATTCAACTCTTCCCTATTTTTAACAAAATTTTCTTATTAAATTCAGGAAATACTGTTTAAAATTTTTGCATTTTCACAAAATTTTCTTCAAATATACATTTTTTTTAATACTTCAACTTTGCATTGTTAGTATGAGTTCATATTTAATAAATGCAATATTAAGGTCACCACAATTCTAACACTCAAATAAAAACTAATAACCAAATTTTCTTTTAAATTTCATCCACAATTCTCATGTCACTGAAAACTATACCTTGTCTAAAAAAATAAAACAGCTGGTATTCAACTTCCCTATTTTTCGGAAATGCTTTTAAATTTAAAATTTTTGAGTTTTCAGAAAATTTTCTACACATACTTTAACATAAGTTCATATTTAGAATATATAATGATATTCATGTCCCAAACAACTAACCCAATTTTCTTTCAAATTTCATCTACAATTCTCATGCCACAGAAAACTATACTTGTTTGAACAAAAAGAACTTTGTTTGGCTCTCTTACCCTATAAAGCAGCTGTTAACAACTTGAAACTATTCTTTGTAATTGACATAAAGAGGTTTATAAAAAGAAATAGCAGGCAATGATTTTTTTTAAACTTTTATCAACACACATATTTCTCATTACATTTTAAAAAATTTTAATATATACATTGGTTATAAATTACTTAGTTTACAAATAATACATTAGTTTCATGTATTATAATTTAAATATTTTTTCATAATCATTTATGGCTGTTGCCAACTTCACAACTTTTTTTGTTATACAGCCATGCTTTACTTTTTCTTTAGGAGAAACTTTTGTGCCCCTGCTGGGATTTATATCTGCTACACACCTAATAAAAGATAAAATATTCAAGTTGAGTCACAAAATTATCCAATAAACAAATAAAAGAACTTCAAAACAATGAAATTAGATAACAATCTTATGTTTGTTGTTTTGAGAAATAACCAGCGGGAGTGGTCTCCTAAACTTTCTCGTATACTTTCTAAGTGGAGATTCGTCAAAATCTCGAGTTCGAATTTTTTTTTTGACGATTACAATACTTTCTCTTTGTATACATCGTATACGAGAAAGTGAAAAAGATGCACTCAATAAATGTCAAAAAAGATGCACTCAATAAATGTCAAAAAAGATGCACTCAAAAAAAACCCAAAAAAGGTGCGCTTAATAAATGTCAAAAGATTTCAGAGATTGAAGAAGAATCCTAAGATGCCGCTTATCTGAAACAGCATTTTGAAAAAAGGCTTTTAAAGACGAACACAATTGAGGATCAAAGTTAAGTTTTGCATAGAGGATAGACCTATGATTGGAGTATTTGGAACAGAACAAAATAATGTGTTCAATGTTATTGTCACGATTACAAATTTGACAACGAGGGTAATTATGTAAACCAAATCTATGCAATAGCGCCGGAGTAATAATCATCCGGGTTCAAAGTAGTGCAATAATAATATCCTCTCTTCTATTTTTGAGCCAAGGAGTTAGAGTGAACATGGCGGGAATATCTCCAATTGATTCTTGATATTTGCTGTGTTGAAAGGAAAGGTTCGTTTTTTGAAGAGAAATTGTCTGATAACGAGAAATTATATCCTCGTAAGCAATCCACTCTAGTAATGGATGCGACTCCGTGACCGTTTTTGCGAGTAAGTCCGCCTTTTACATGTTTGAAAAGTCAAAAATCTAAATTACGTAAATTGTAGTTAAAATAACAAAAGTAAATATATACAATGGAACACTTACCTTATAAGAACAGAAGATTGTACTAGACGAATTTACAACGTAAAGTGGTGTCAGGCTATATGAGCTGCATTTCCGGAGTTCTTTGTTAGATCAGCGCTCTGGACAATGTAAACCCTTCCAATCTGAGCTTTCCCGCTATTTTGATAAAAATAAATACGCCCGGCGCATGCGCAAAAGTGCGGAAACTATTCACTTTTCCTTCCCAGCTTTCTTGGCGCATATTCAAGGTCGCTTGGCGGGAGAAAAGAAATACACGCACACACACACAAACCAATGGATTATATTTTAGCTTTCACTTGGAGGTAATCTATGAATAAAATCTTCAAAAGTACGTTTGTTGACCATATAACATTCTTTGACACATGAAAAATATAGTAAATTCCCTAGTTACATTTTAACAGAAAGTATATATATTTTGGATTCAAAATTGTGCGCGTTGTCGCCAATTCTAAATCGGTTACACCAGTTACGGCAGCCATAAAGATGGACAAGTTCCGTTTTCGCCTTTCCGATTTTCTGTTTACTGAAAGTTTCCGTTTGTTTAGGGAAAAATGCCGGTTTCGAGACATTATGGAAATTTTCCGTTAAAATCAGTAGATTTTCACCTGAATTTTCAGGTGGATTTTTTACAGTGTACGCAGCATGGAAATTTCTCTTGTTAAATCTTTTTTTAATGTTTAAATCTTTTTAAGGGTTTGTCACGAAGTGTTTGTAAGCAATTTAAGTAAAAAATTAGCCATGATGTGTATATCGCAACTCTATGAAATTCTAGAACTCTTTTTACGTTAACAAAGAATTCTATTAAATATTGGACTAATTACCGTTTGTTTCCACTTTCTAAACGAAGTAACTGCCGTTGAATTCAAGAATATCTGAAATAGAAATCCAGCACTGCTCTTTATTAATAGTAATGAAAAATATCAGGAGACAGTGGTGTGGGCAGCGCGATGTCCTGATTGGTTAAGTGCGATGCTTCTGTGAGTACCATTTTTCCCGCCAGTACTGACTGACTGGGAGTGCATAAACATTTACATAAGGATAGTGGAAGATATTATTTTTAGAAGAAATAAAGCGTTAGAAAAGAAGTTTCATTTTATTGGTTAGATCAAGTGGAATTTAATGAATTAACTTTAGGAACAAAATTCAGGAAAATAAGTTATATAACATAACAGATAGATACATTGTTATATTCACTTATATATATATTCGTAGTTTCTATATATTTTACTTTTTTTCTAACAAGAACGAAATTAACCATTTATCATAAAAATAATCCGGATTCAGAGTTCACTGTAAAGCATGTTCCTTTAGTTATTCTATTTTTTGAAATGCGTCTCTTTCTGATTGTCGTTAAAATAGCTTCCAATAATTAGTCTTTTTGAGTGTTTAATAAAGAAAGTAATGTTTCCTAATGATAAATGCAAAGATTATCTGTGTTCTGATTAGTTGGTTGACAATTTTTTTTTATCTTTTCGAAGAGGTTCCATTCCAGTTTTTCAAAATTTTTCCCAGAAGTGCGCCGTAAAGTTTCATATATATAGTGGTTTGGAAAGCTAAAAAAATATTTTCTGTAGACAACATGCTCTTTTATGTATAACTATCGCATTATTTACTGGACGTAAAACCACCGATACACCAAGTTTTAGAATCCTCGTGTTGGTCGCTATTGACGTCATCAAAATGCTCAGTTAAATTTTATTACAATTTTTTTTTATTGATTTTAATTATATATCTTCTATTCTATTTATTTCTTATGGTATAAAAAAACTAAAATAGAGCAATTGAGAGTGCAACATGAGAAGATATAGATTTTCCGGCGTCCGTTATTTTTTGAAAGCTCTGGAAAGTTGTTAATTTCTCGATGCTTCAACATTTTTTGATGTCCGCGACAGGACTTTTAGTAAGTAAGAAAAATGTTTCAAGCAGTTTTACGAAAGAAGATTTCAACTTTGTTGGTGTTTTTAAGGAGTGGCTGCCATTTTGGAGTCAGTATGAACAGATTCATAATAATCACGAATTTGCTTCAGGAGATAAATTCCAGTATCTATTTAGTACATTCAACCGTTTTTGGTTGGCATGCCACAGAGGTTGTGGGAATGATAATGCTCTTGATTGTTTAATTCTAGTTTCTGTACGGGTTAATTTTTAGTAGCAATTTATGTAAGTGAACAGTTGAAATTGTCTGTATGTCTTCAAAGCAAAGAAAAGTTTTCATTAACAAACTAGAAGATGCACCCGTCTAAAGAAGGACTGTTAATCTGCCAACAGTATCTCAGAATTTATAAACGAAAGTTGTAGTAGAAAATCTCATGCACATTGGCAGAGTGCTTAAGAAATAAAAAAAAAGCATAAAATACAGAACTGATAAATCAATTGACACTGATGAATTAATTGCTAAAAACTTTACTTTTAACAATTACTTTCATTTTGTCCGAGTAAAAATAATGCCAAATCCACTAACAGAAAAAAATGCAATACCAAATACAAAATTTTTAAAAATGCTGAAAAGAAATATTAGCAAATAACGACTGTCTGATTCTTAATAATTCAGCAAAAACATCTCTAAGAAGCGGAAAAATAAATTAATCTTGGTATTACACACCCATTTGATATAAAATAATGAAGCAGAATCTCTTTGGCTCATAGCCAAATTCCTGTACGTATTCCACAGGAATTTGACTAAGTATCTAACTGAAAAAAACCTGTCTGAGATGTTTTGTGATTTGCGCGTTTGATTAATGACGCTGACCAAAGGGGCGGGATTATTTTTAACTCCACCCGCATCACCGAAATCTGTGGATGATTCTAATATAGATTTGTATGATAACATTGAGTCATGTTCACGAGCATTGGAATCGTTAATTGTCACTTAAGATAAATGTGCTTCAGTGTTATTTCCAATTGAAGAGCCCTGTTTTTCTGCTGATCTTTTAAATCTAAGTATTTTCGAAACATTTTTCTTTGCAACACTGACGCAAAATATAGATTGAATAACTGATGCAATTCCTGATAAAAGGAGTTGAAGTGAAGAGGGAACATTAGTTGTAGCCGGTTTTTGGGGTTTTGAAAGCGAGAAGAAAATCAGTCATTCAGAAAGATCAGTGCAGGTAATTTGCGAAATAAGAGCCAGCAGCTGAAGGTTCATTAACGACTACTTTGATTACAAATGTTTAAGAGGCCTTGCATTATATTTTTGCGAAGGAAAGCATTCAAGTTCAGAATGTTTTTCTACACAGAAAAAAATTTTTACCAATGAAGCAAGAAATAATGAAAGAAAAATATTCTTAATTTTCCTTCTTCTCTATTGGAAATCCAGTCAAAAACTGAAGAGCTTCTTAAAAATGTTTAATTTGTTGAAAAAACCTATTCCTTTAAAGTAGGATTTGCTTGTTCACAATACAAAAGTGAAACGTAGAAATATGAAATACCGGCAGAAAGTGAAATCAGTCCCTGAAATTTCAATAGATCCACCCCAAGATTTAATTCAGTTTCAGATACTAAAAGCAAGACTTCTGTCAAAGGGAGACCGGCTTCTTGGCTGGGCTTCGGACCGATCAAATATATTTTGAAAAGAATAATATATTGCATCAATCTTCATCAGGAGAAGTTAACACATTCTCTGTTTGGAAAACTTGCTAGAGGAGTACTCCGGAGAATCGATGTGGCGAACTATATCTATAGCTTCAACTTTGTCAATAACATCGTAAGTTCAATACTATTTTCTACTAGTACCCTGATCCCTTAGCTGACAGGTATAATATTCTCCCGGAAGGAAGTATGGACTAAAACTTGAAAAATGTATTTAGATGCTTCAGTTAAATTTCTCTCTCACTTTTTAAATCATGGGAAAATTTTTAACTGGTACAAACACACTTAGGATGCACATAAATAGTTAAAGTACTCCAAGAAGTTTTTAGATTCTGAATTGGCATTAACAGTGACTTCATTATTTGCAAATATATTTTTTCAAATTTATGGAGATTAAATTAAATCCGTATCATTAACGTATTAAGAAGAAGTCGTGATATGAAAGTTATTTCCAGGTAAAAGGACAATTTTTTTTTTGTGGAAACAATAACAGCTAATAATGATGGTCGGTGTAAGATTATCTATATTTGAGATGATTATAAATCTCCTTATTAATTAATGATGGATAATGTTAATTTGGCTAAGGAAAGACTCAACACACAATGCCAAAACGTATTACC
The DNA here is from genome assembly GCA_013235015.1 of Araneus ventricosus. Lineage (NCBI taxonomy): Eukaryota > Metazoa > Arthropoda > Arachnida > Araneae > Araneidae > Araneus > Araneus ventricosus. Next base: position 1,679 of record BGPR01016660.1, on the reverse strand, counting down.
ATGAATTTGTATAAAATATAGGAAGACAAATTAATAAATTGGTTGGGTAAAGGTATTAATAGAAGAGGTAGCCAAGATTGTAGTAGACTGATGAGGATTGAACTCTTATGGCAACAAGCTGATACTTCGTGTCTTCATAAAAGCCAACAGCAGCACAACGCCAAAGGAATTGAGAATTTTCCGCTCCACACGAGTTGTTTTTGCCATAAAATGTAGTCCTTTCCCGTTGGTTTCAGTCTTCTAATATCGTATTTCAATCACTAAAAGATCTGCAGAAACATTTAAATTGCGACTTTCTCAAAGTTTCTACGTCGGCAATGTTGTCACAAGCTTCGACAGTAAAGAATAATTACAGAATAATATCTGTTATTCTAAATCCTTGGTGTCTGAAGGTGGTTTTCATCTGAGAGAGGGGGGGGGGTATATTGTTTACTATAAAGAAACAATTAATGTGTTTGGATTTTTTCTATTTGTCTTGCTTTGCAACAAGGAATTGGAGAAAATGAATATTAATATGGATTGATTGGATGATCACAATAGAGAAAAAAGGATTTTCTTGTCAAATCTCTTGAAGGGCAATGCGGTATGCAATAAGTTTAAACTTTGTCGACCACTGTGAAGTCATGTTTCTCAAGAGATTAAAATTATCTGTGTTCGACAAATTCATGTTGAAGAGATCAGAAAGATAAATTATTCATTATCATGGAAACACGTACCTCGTGAGAAAATGTGAAGATTTATTAGCAATATTTCGCATAGCGAAACATTTAGTTACTTTAAGATAGTAAAGAGGTCCTGACTACATGAAAGATTATTTAGAATTTAATATTGTTG
>BGPR01016659.1:0-34088 GCA_013235015.1 Araneus ventricosus | reverse complement strand
TATCTACCCATTTCCAAATAGATGTCAAAAAACAACTTTTATTCAGCTAACAGATATGGCGATGAAAACACAACTTCAGAAAGAAATGGAACCAATTCGTTTTTCCCCTGGTTCCTTCAAATGATAATAACTTCAACTCTTAACTTTCGTTTGCCAGCCCGGATTTTCAAGTCCAAGCTATAAATTTAAAAAATTCGCTTACAATTTCAACAAACAGGTGATTTTAAGAGTGTATCAAGAAATTTTAAAAGAAAGATTGGAATTAAAATAGTGGTAAAGATTTCATAAAATCTCCGTTCCCATCCATATGTTTATTTTTTTCTACGTCGTTTAATGCATACTTTATTTCCGGAAAATAAATACAAATCCGAATCATTTTAACGAAAATCTGTTCAATCAATACTTATTGATTTAGTTAGTATGAAAATTGTCAATTCTTTATACAGTCTCTAGCTGGCGTTAATTCTAGAAAAATTGCGCTCTTTTTAATTGATGAATGTTCATACATAGCGAATTCTTTTATTGAAAAGCACCATTTTGTAACGTGGCAGTTTACTGTTTAAGAATAGAACCTGCTTGAATTTTTTAAAAATATATTATATTAGGATAGTATTCTTATTGGAGAGTTAGAAAACTAGTTTCGTTTTCATTAAATTATTATTAATTAAATTTTAATCTCAAATAGTTGAATATGAAATATTTCAAATTATATGCACCATGCATAAGCTATAATTCTGCATTCAGATCTCTAAATTAATTCTTGCTAAAATATCAACAGTTAACCCTATAACCAGTTTGTTTTCTCAATTGTCTAATTAAATGACACTTTCCGTTTCGCACCGTTGCCAGATGGAGCAATGGGCAGTGAATTCGAATGGCAATACTTAAACCATCGACGCGATTTCTTTTAAAAACACTTTGGAGTTGTTTGATTAACTCTGTGGTCTCATTGCGGATCCTTAAAAACTGATACAAATCTGCTAAACAAATTTTCCAAAATTTTCAAAATATTGTATTTTTTGGCAAATTTTGGGAATTTGCTCGATCGGAAGATGTTCTAAAAAAGATGAATGTTTTTTTTCTTATGTCGCAGTACCCTTTGAAACTTTTTTCCACTACAGCACTAAAAAAATTATGGATACAAAAATTTTAAGAAATTGCTAAAAAACTGAAATTCTCCACTTTTTCAAATATTTAGTTGCTTTGCGCGATCAGAAGATATTATCAGATTTTAATAATTTTTTGTTATATAAATATGCACCAATCGCAACGTTTCCGCGTTATATCGATTCTGAAATATAAATTTGAATTTTGTCGCTCGTTCCTAATGTACACCTCCCCTTCACCCGTGGTTGCTTTGGCACTGTAGAAGAAAGTGGGGTAAAACCGGGAAGCTCGGACTCGAAAGCCTGTTGGAGCTAATCTATTCAACATAGAGCTTGTCAAATATTATTAAAATATCCATTGTTTAACAGAGTGCCACATATCATTCCTTAAAAATCCTAGTTTCATTACTTTTTTCAATGATTTTTTTATATAAACTGTCAAAACGCCCGATTTTACCACACTAATCGGGTAAACCAGGATACACGTTGTAACTTTACTAGAAATGAGGAAAGCTAATTTTTCAGTGGAAAAGTAGGAGACATTTTTCTTTTATGTGACAATTTAAAAGTATTAGTTGCAAAAATCACATGACAAGCAGTTGTTTTCTTCCACCGCGCCACTGCAGATTTTGTGGGTTCAGCCATTCTCTGTGGGTCCAGCTAACATTTTTACATTGGATCCATCCTTTGCATTCATTGAAATTTGAAAATACTGCATTAACATGTTAACAATAAATGTCTGATTTGTTTTTATTTTCTTCAGCGAAAAAATAATCAATTATGCCTGACTCGGTTTAGCACCGCTTGGAGTACCCGGTTTTTCCCCGAGTGCTGAGAATATACCATACAAGATAGAACCAGGCAACATTTGGACTAAATCCTTATTGTTTCATAGGATATGAATCCTTAGTAAACTTAAAATAACCTGTACTAAATATAAATTTTATAACTGTAATGCTCATTAAGTAAGGATTATTTAAAATCAATCGAACAATAGAGTTGACGTCTTAAAACAAACAAACCTGCACAGATGCAATGAATTCAAAAGCATCACGACCCTGTGATCATTCTTTCTTCTTGACTAGTGAAGTTTCATTAAAAATCTGTCCACTAGGAAGGAAAACTAATAACTCCAGAATTAATGTACCCGGTTTTACCCCCTTCCTCTCTCTCCCCTTCATGTAACGCCACAAATTTAAAAATCGCAACGAATCAAACACTTGTTCTACGCATTCCTATCTTAGCACCAATGTGTCTTTAAGCATTATGTACATGCTGCTCTACAAACTAATAACTAGACGAGTTTCTAAAAAATATTTTACCACTGAAAAAAATGCAATATTTCTTATATAAAATCTAACATTACGTTACAAACTATTGTTTGTGAAATGGTAATTTGATTGTTTAATAAGCGATTCGACGTTCTGTTGAGTCAAATATCCAAAGAAAATTTCAGTTGATTAAATGCTTGTTTAGAATATTCTCGACACAGGATGGAAAAAAGAAGTACCCCTTTCACAATTTCTGATTGAATTCTGTTACAGCTCCACTCGACTAGGGGTATGGAAGGCCAGTCTGAAACCTCGGCTTTCTTGAAGAAATTTCCATTTTACTCGATGGGGAATATGGAATTGCTATTTTGTTATCCATTACGTAGCACAATTTGGTATAGTAAAGACTGATTTTATGCATGAAAATTATAAATAATTAAATTAGTTTCATAATGTAAAAATTTCAATCACACAAAAAATAGTTAATAATTTAAATAACAAACACAATTACTTCCTAAATACAATTTAGAATGCTATTTACTAGAATAAGTTTACCATAAATAAGCATATTTAATATTTATGCCTTACGAAGGCATGGCTTAAACTTATTTATTGTTATAACAGTGTATGATATGAGATGAGTGGTGACAGTCAGATGTTGACTTCTTTGAATTTGATTTAGAAAGAGAGACGAGTAAGGTTGAACGAAGTTACGATGTACGCAGATACGGAATGTAATAGTTGTTTTTTTAATCTTCTAATAAATGTTTATTTAGTCTCAGAAGAAGTATTATGAATGTCAATCAAAAAGCCAACACATATGTGATTTTAGCTTCATTTGTTTACAAGTTTTATAGCAAATTCGTCGATAACACTATCATAATTTAGTTTTTTCATTAATTTGGTACATCAAATAATGAAGGAGACAAACGGCAAAGAGGTTCTGGAATAAAGAATAAATTTTAATCATTTTTTTATTATTTTCAATACTGAGAAATTTTCTTCTGCAGATGTGATAATAATTGGTGATGTCATTTTCAGAACAGTAAGAAAATTGGAATATAATTCAAATAAATTATTTTTGAATGAATATTGTGTCTTGGAAAGCAAAACTTACCAAAAATCAAAGTTTTAGTTGAAGAATTTGACTTGATTACCACTTTATAAAGTCGGACACATTAATAGATGTTGGCAGAATACGTTTACTTTCTCTATATGGTATATATAGTAGGGTGGATCGAAAAGTATAGGAAAAAAATCTTTTTGAAATTGTTTTCGGCATGGGGCGGGAAAGTTGTGTCTTAAGTATATTAGTTTATATAATTTTTATTTTATTGAAATTCACTTATATCTTTCGATGTCCCAAGCGCCTCAAAAATAGTTAGAAATTGATTTTTTTATGAAAATTTACAATCTTTTTGTATTGCTTTGAAATTATTTTTGGCATGTGGTGGGAAAGTTGTGTCTTAGGTATATTAGTTAATGTATGTGTTTTTATTGAAAACCATTCATATCTTCCAGTGCCCCACGTGCCTCCAAAATAGCTAAAAATGACATTTTTTTTTGGAAATTTATAAAAAAAAATATTTTCAAAATTTCCTTTAGCGCCGGGTAAGAAATTTTTGTTTTGTGTATATTAGTTTACGTTTTTTTATTATTGTTAAAATTCATTCATATCTTCTGGTAGCCCAAACGCCCCCCAAAAAATAAAAATTAACATCTTTGCAAATATCTATTAAAAATTGTACATTAAGGAAACATATTTGAAAAATTGTCAGATTATTCAAGTATTAAATTATAAACTTATAAATAATTATAATTTTATAATAATATATGAAATATAAATTTAATAGTCAAAGCAATAAATCACAAAACTTATAAAAAGTGAACTTATATCATAGATTTTTTAATTCTATTTGTTTGAAGATTTACATATTTCTAAAGGATGTAATCCTTTTTGATATTATAAAGCTTGATAAGACTTCTTCATCCTATTCAATATGCAGAAGTGTCTCTTCTTTTCTCCATATACACTTTCAGACGCTTCAGACACTAAGCAAAAACATCTTTCAACAGTTTAGGTATGGCATGGATATTTTGATCATTCCTCCGTTTTTCGAACTTTTACCATGGTCTCAATTTCTTTAAATGGTACATTCATCAAAAGAGGTGATTCAGAAGGTCAAACCCGTTGCCAGTTAATAAGTGCAAAATATTCCTTTGCTTTAAAGTCTATGTTTTGGTACTTGAAAAATTCTTATTCTGATAATCCTCTGTTTTCATTTCTAGCAGAAATTAGTTTTCGTAGTGCTAAAGACCTTATATTCTCTCTGTTATCTGTGTAAGCATTGACAATAGCAGATTTTCAGGATGACAAAAGAAGCTATTTCGTTGAATAAAAGTGTCTACTTTATTTCTTAAATTAGGTTCCAAATATCTAGAAAATGAGATAAGTCCCCAAATATGCCGCGCTCCTTCTGTTATGGAGGACTTTGTCTCTAAATGGAACCATACAGGTTGCATATACCTTCATAATATATGTTGCAAGAATAATAAGATTGTCATATGGTTTTACTGTGACCACATACAACCTTAAAATTCTACCTGCAATTGCTAGTCACCTTGAGTAAACAACTGGACCAGGCTTTCTTAATGCCAGTTCAGAATAACACGTGATATCGCTAGGCAAATATCATACGGATATTGTTGATCATTGCTGAGAACTATTCTATCTATATTATCTGGCATATTCTTCACACTTACTGAAAAAAAGCAGCTACAGGTAGCTCCTTGCAGGTTTTGATTGCTATACCAATTGGTAAAAAAAATTCTTTAGGACCAGTTGTTGCGCTATCCAAAGAATTTAGTAGATGACGGAAAGGTAACTCATTTGTTTGAAGCAAACAAATGCACCATTGTATTGGTGTATTGAGATCAGTTCCATCAAGTGAATAATACCTCCCTTGTGCCCAGTATTAACATTTGTTCCATCGCATCCAACTGTTAGCCCATTTAATTGCATATTATCTGACACAAAAAAAATTGATCATTGCTTCTTTTAAGGCTTTAGCTCCTCCTGCTGCAGCATTAACATGTCCGATATGCACAGAGTTAGGCTCGTTCACAAGAGCATAATGCTCCTTCTTCGTGGTCTTTGGGTCCTTCTTAATTAGCACTTTTGTGTTGTCATTTCTCCCATCGAAATATAATCCGGTTAAAAGAGACCAAGACACTGTCAACTTAGTAGACTCTGCAACTACATTTTAAAGCTTGTTACGCTGTCTACGAATTTTATTACGATCTACCACATGCGAAGGCTCTCCGTGTACAATTCAAATGTCTTGTAAAACAACACTTTCATATGAAGCAGCTTCTGTATCTCAAATTCCGTATCGATCACATTCCCTTGCTAAGGTAGGAAATATAAACGATTTTGTGATTGATATTCCAAGGTAATTACATCAGTATCTGTATACGAGGAGGAAGACATTGTGTTGAGCTCAAGTAGCTCCATTGATTGAGCATGAGCAGCGTCAGTTTTAACCATTTTACGATTTATTCTTTTGTCTTCCATCTGTTTTCTTTTTTCCTTTTCTCTTTTTAGTCGCAATTACGTCCACTACTCCAATAACCATTTTCCTTTCTAATCTTTTATAAACAACAAGTGGAATTTTCATGTCTTTTTGGCATTTATATGTATCGAAGTTTGTACACTTACAAATATGTTATCGGACAAAAACGATATTTTTTCATTACGATATTTTTCCAATTGTGTTGGCATTTTTATCATTCCTTCGCCCTCTCCTCTACGTTTCTCCCCGTAAAATCCTTTTTAACACATTTTTTTATTTTAAATTTTTAATTCCAAATTTGCATAAAAATCATTTTTCTGCAATTACTTATGTGTCATGGGGCACCGGAAGATGTTAAACAAAGTTGAAAAAATTTTGCATGTATGCTAGTATACTCAAAAGACAACTTTTGCACCCTATGCCGATTATTTTATCCACACTTTGAATTCTCAATCCACCCTAATATATAAGGTCACCATACATCCGGATTTCGTCCTTTCCGACAATTTAGATCTTGCATATAATGTGTATATCGCAAGCAAAGTGCTAAAATTTAATAGTGCCCTTGGGCTATGCAAGTTCCGGTGTCCCTTTCCAAACTCAGATGTTACTTATTGATTTTAATTTAATAACTATATGAGTAGGATTTGAATACTACGACAAACTGAAATAACACAACATTTAATAGCAGGCTATTTTCAAAAAAATTTGCTTTTAGTATCTCACGTATAAAAGGTTTAATTTGAAATGTAATTTTAAAAAATTACAAAATCTTTTTGACGTATTCTAAATATTCTAGTCAGGATCTGTCAGGCTATTTACGTATGAGTTAGTCAACAAACTGAAAAAAAGTCCCTACTAATTTGGAAACTAATTCGAAAACACGAAAAAAAATTATTACTAAGATAACGTTTTGAAATTTAAACTATACTTGACTTTAATTTTAATATGTTCGAGTACACGGCCCTTGTAATTAAAGCGAAAGTAGATAATTAGATAACTCTTAATATACCGAAAGAAAAATGTCTGGGGCCCTCAAAGTTGTAGGGTTCCTAGGCAGTTGTTGCACTTGATAATCGGGCCCTAACCATCTGTTTGGTTACTCCCTGTATACCCTCTTGGACCGAACGAGTTGTTCTTACTGACCTTGTCTGGAACAGGGTATAATAAAAAAATTTCAGGCATTATAAATATCATATGAATGCATGTCTTTTATGTCAATAAAATTTTCTCTTTAAATGAAATTGTTTTTCTCAAAAGAAAAATAAACATGTCTTGAAGTATATAAAATAAATATTGTAGATAGATGAGACAGTATGTATCCTTGCAAAATTTCTTTATTTGACGAGCCATACTACTGCTCAAATCAAAGAGTTCAAATTACAATGAGAAAGGGTTTCAACTTTTGATCGTTTTCACTGAGAAAGTGCGTGATATTATAACTTCCTAAAAAATGCTAAAGGTATTTTTCGAAAATCTGATTCAGAGCACCGTATGACAGAAAGGATCAAAAGATTAATTTATGACTATCTCAGAAAAACAAGCTGCTATAGAAAAAAAAACATTAACATCTTTTAATTCAGAGGATGAGATGATGTGTTGACAGAAGGGATCAGAAAATTAATTTATGATTGGATCAGAGTTTAAAGTTCTACTTCTGAAAGATATTATTCACAACTCTAATTTAGATAACTAGATTAATTTTTGATGGTATTAAGAATAAAAAATATTACTATTGGCTTAGATAAAAAATTTATATATCATATGTAAATGTTTTAAATACTATTTGAATTTCGCACATATATTTATTACTTTATTATTAAAATCATATACAGCAGACGCGTTCTGTCGACAGCAGCCTAATGATAATTATTTCCATTCTACTACTAAACAATTTCGAAACTCTACAAATATCAAATTAGGTTAGTTGTATTAACGTCCCTTTCTGAAGCAACGCAAAGGCTGTTTTGAAACCAATCTCGTCATTTTAAACCCTGGTCAGATGTCGACACCTAAACTGGTACCCCTCTCTAAATTTCCACACCGCACCAACGGGAGGACGTTTACCCCCATGTATGATTTAGGGTTTCGAACCTAGACCTCTCCGGCCCCAAAGCCGGGACATTACCACTTGACCACTGCGGCCCAACAAATGTCAAATGCTGCTGATTTAATTCAGTAAAATTGAAAACCAGAAGCATATCCTTGCCACGACTTTCTCGTATCCTTCCACATTATGGAGAGTTGTGTTTGCTTCGTTGTCGAGTGAATTAATATTTTTTCTTTCCCATATATTTTTCAGCAGTTATTATTACGATTTAGTGAATTTATATGATTCTTCCAAGTTTTTGATACTGAACTCAATTTGCCCAGCTACTTTCTTCCTAGTAATAGCAATATCCGGAGGTGAAGGACCTTGAGTTCAAGAAATTCGTCAACTCACAGCACATCGGCATCGTTCGGTGAAGATTAATAATTTTTAACTTCTTCTCTTGGCCGATTCGGACAGACATTCGATACATTTCTAAGATTCTGGATTTAAGACCAACTACCAAATTTCAGGTATCTAGCTTATTGCCATTTTTGGTTATCTCGCTCACATATGCATGTAATATGATTTAACTTTTTAAACTTCTTTAGATGAATTTTTTAAAGCCACTTCATTTCTAATTGCATCTACTTCAATCTTAGAGAACTACCCTATTAGAACAAGATATTGTACGATATCTCTACGACGTTGTCCGGTATTCTGATTACCGTACAATATCGTGAAGATATCGTAACAATATTGTACAGCATCTTGTGCTATTAGGAACACTTCTACTTTGACTTCCAGATTCCTGAGTGTTTTCCGGGAGTCCCCTTCTGTCAAGTATTTAAGCTCTCTGCGTGTTGTTAACGTTGTCTTTTCAGGCATATAAGCCATTTTGTGCATAATATTTTGCTCCTGGTCATGGATGTTCTTTAAATTATGATTACTTATCTATTCCAAGTAACATGCATTATCATCTTTAAAATGAATAAATATATGTTAGATTAATTGCGGCCTTTTTATTTAAGACGCGTGTTTTCACCTTACCTAAAGAATGATGTTATATGCATGAATAGGCAAACCAACAGACATTTAACCAGTTTTCGCGTTTGGTCCAAATTTTGATAATCGATTCCAGTGATAAAACTGTATGTCAAATTCTTTCCATCCAGTTTGATTAATTTCTGTGTTATAATGTTCACATATACAAGAGCGGACAGGCTCCCCGTTGATGGATTTCATTGAAAATTTAATAAAAATCTACGATCTTGTTGTAAAGGTAAAGCGCAAAATTTCTCTCGTCAAGTTTTCTCCTTTTTTGAGCTATCTTGCTCACAGGTAGAGAGACATAGTTCCGAGAATTATTTCTTTTTCGCAATCAGTGAAAACTAAAAAGCGGAGATTCAACAAAATCTCAAGGTGGAATTTTGAATAGATGGTTAAAATCTATCACTTTTCATTTTTTTGCCATATTGTGTCCAAAAATAAGCAAAGTTTTTAAACAATTTTGTATTCAATTGTATTTTATAAATTCAAATCAGCAGTCTAAACAGTTAAAGAATTTATTTAATTAATTTTTGATAATTTTTAATTGCAGGTGGAAAAGGGTCTAAATTTGGTTTACCTAGCCTAACCTGACAAAAAAAAATGATTTTGACTTGTTTTGCTATCCAACACTTATTAGATTGCTACAGTCATTTACTAGAATCATTGTAAAGCAAGGAAAGTAAAAAAGTCGAGAAAAATCAGTGGATTGGCTTAGAAAAATGACCTGCCCGAGCGCCGTTCGGGCAAATCAGGAATGACCCGTTTCGTAGTGCCCGAAGATTTTCGGGCATTTTAGCGATTTATTTTTGATTTTTCTTTTTGTTTCATTTTTATAATAGCATTAGTTCCGTGGCCTAACAGATGAAAATAGAAATAAAATAGTATCACATTAATTCACGGTGTAATCTTACATTTACTGAATGTGATAATCGGCTATTCAAGTGAAAGACAATTTCAGTAAGCTCCTTGAGCTTGTTTTATGGCGATGAGTTTTAAACAATAATATTTAAATGAAGACAGGTATTTTCTCATATCTGGAGCCGTGTCAAGCTTATTACGGTATTTGACCGTAATATGCAAGCAGAAAACGAGCATATTCTTTCCACAAGTTCTGTGCTCATAAGTGGTATTAATTATTTTATTGCCTCGGCACTGTGTGCTTGGTACTCTTCCTTAACTGCTACACAATAGGCCTGGTAATTACTTAGCAATGAGGACACGAGGCTTATGATGCAGGAGGTACACAAGCCCAATTTGGCACCCATATAAATTCCATTTTTTAACAAGGCGAACGCTAATATTCACGAATCAAAAACGAGGGATGGAAGCACCCGTTTAGAAGCAACTTGAGGGCTTTTGGGGGACTGGCCATGTCATTTAGAGCTGTGATAAAGTGTAAGCAGCGTGCATAAGAAGAAAAATGATTGATTAAAGTTTCAAAACATTATCAGCCTCCTATGAAACGGAGTTACCTCCAAATCATAGTAATGTTCTTCACTTTGGGACAGTCCCCTTAATGTCCTCGTGACAAACTATTCACTGTAAATTGTGAGTTCCCACGATTCATCACAACAAATTAACTCCTAATATTTCATACTTTACCTATCTTGCAATACCTTTGGCCAGTAGTGTATTCGAAGGATAACGCTCGTAATGAAAGTTAATCGCAAGAAGAGACTTGAATTTGCAAAAGAGCATGAAAAGGACGCTCACTTTTGGAATTCTGTGATTTTTTCGGATGAGAGTAATTCAATATCTACGGTTCAGAGGAGCATATAAATGTGTCGCGGAAAACAAACGAAAACAAAGTTAGAGCCAATAAATATGACAGGACTGTTAAGCAAAGGTGGTTCCATTCTGGTTAGGAATTGCGTATCAGCTTCTTGAAAAAGCAATTCAGATATAAACGGTAAGAAAATTAATCGACATGGCTTTGATACATCGATATTCGTTGAAAAGAAAAGCGCATTCTTCAACCTAGTCATTGACAAGATAGTTCTTAAGAAAATGTCTTCTTTATAAAGATTGTGTTTCTTTCTCAACCCTGAGATAGTGAATATCTGTTTCTCTCTAATACTATCTGAACTAGGATTTTGCGTCTATTAAGGAGCTACCCACAACCTAGATTATAACCGGACAAGTCATGAGCGGCAGAGACGATTGAAGGCGTGAAGTACATGTCTAACAATTGAGTACTGACCACATATCTGCTTAGGTTCTAGAAAAGTATTAAGCTTCCGTTTTCCTCAACATTTACCAAAAATGCGGCACAAACCCGGGACCTCAATTACTTTCTTAAGTACACACTGTAGCTACGGGAGCAGTGCCCAACTGCTATTAATGCACTTCACGCCGCTAATCGCCTCTTCCGCATTTTGCACTAATGACTTGTCTGGTTAAAATCGGATTGTGCACTGAACCTTACATGGAAGTAATCTTTCCAGATATAAAAATATAAAAATCAACTTCATTTCGGGGCCCTTTACGCGCTTAGTACACTATATACTCGCCTGATCGTATTAAGTTTAGTTTTACTTAATTTTGCCGCTTTTAAAAACAGAGATTATTTCTAATAAATACGGCTCAATAAAATAATTATCAGTTTTATGTGGACATAATTATTAATAAAAATTGTATTACAAGATTTGAACTTATGCGGTACAATTAAATAATGAAACATTATATCATTTTGTACATTTTCATTTATTAGAAATATAGTTAATAAAAGTTTTATAACATGTATTATACTTTGTTGTTTCTAATTCTGAGGAATCTTGAATAATACACTCGATCTTCAAATATTCAATTGGGTTTTCTGAATAAACACATTATGTTTTCTTCAGCAGTCCTAGAATTTTGCTTCATTGTGTTTTCTTCTTTAAATCATGAGCTTGTCGGCTGTGTGTTTCTTTGCTCTTATGGAATGGCGCTGGAATCGCTTATCGAACGCAGAATTTAAATCGCAGCATATTTAATGCGGCCAAACTTCTTGTTTATAAATGGCCGACTCCTTTGTCCCCATCATAGATTCGGGACGCCGAAATGTCCTGTTTTCTAAAAAAGCGAAATCCACGTTAACAATGCGAAGAACAGTTTGGAAACTCAAAAAATCCGAAGGCAGTGCCTAAATAGCACAATGATTGCTTGTATGTGCCTGCATATTCCGAAGCCTACTGTTATCTACCCATTTCCAAATAGATGTAAAAAAACTACAGTATACTCTCTATTATCCGTTCGCGGATTATCCGGTTTGCGGATCATCCGTGCTCATTTCGGTCTCATAAAAACATTTAAAGAGAAATATTTTCACGCTTTCATGCATGTAAAATCGATGTTGATGTTCGATCGAGAGATTCATTCCGTGAAACTAGTGAGCCGTAACGGCGGAGGCTAAAGAATAGATATTTTTTCCTTCCTCCACGTGCAATATCTACAGGTTCAACCCCTAATTTTCTGAGAAATGAATCACCCACTTCTTGCTAGCTCATTCTCGTACGACCACGCTTCTGCCTGACATGTCATTCTTTAACTTCTTCGTCCTCTTTCACTCGAGCACGTGTTCCTTTAGTTTTTGCGACTTGTTTATCGTCAGATAGTAGCGTGAAATTTTTTACTGGTCTAAATGAGAGGTGTGAAACGAAAACGAAACGTTTTAAATATCAAACCAAAATTAGAAATCCTTCAAAAACTTGATAATGGAGAATCTGCTACTACTGATGCAGAAGATGTACTAAATGAGAGAAATGCAATTTCTCATTCTGTTGCTCTACAATCTGTGGAAACTTTGTTAGACTATATGGGACAAAGAGGATTTGATTACGGTGACATTACTGCGGTTCGTAAAATATGTGTCGATATACGACAAGAGATGAGCAAAGAGCAGAAGCAAAGACGCACTGCAGATTTTTTAAGCAATAAATGTTAAAGGGAAAATTCCTAGTTTGATCTTATACAGCAAACAAATGTAAGTAATTTTTATATTGATGTTGATTTTTTCTTTAATAGAAAAAGAGTTTTCGGATTGTCCGTGCGATTCCTCCCGGTGATTAACCCGGATAATCGTGAGTGTACTGCATTTGCATTGAGCTAGCAGCTGGCTATGAAACCTCAAAATTAGAAGAAAATGAAACAACTTCGTTCTTCCTTGGTACCGTCAAACGATAGCTTAATTTCTAACCTTCGTTTACCAGCCTGGACATTCAAGTTCAAGCTTTATTTAAAGAAAATGAAAGCTACCAAAAATGCTCAGTTTTTATATGTGTGGGAAAACTTATATAGGAAATATTTGAATTAAAATAGTGGTAGAGCTTTCATTATAACTACCATTCCCATCAAAATGCTTATTTTTTCTTCTGCCTTTAATGTAAAAATTATCTCTTAAGATAAATACAAATCCAAATGATTCTAAAGACAATCTTTTGAATCAATACTTACTGAATTGTTCTGTATTCAAATTATCAGTCCTTCAGGTCTCGTACTGTAGTTTACTCTAGAAAAATTTCGGTCTTTCTAATTGATGAAAGTTCATACATTGTAAATTGTTTTATTGCAGAGCACCATTTTGTAACATGGCAGCTGACAGTTTGAGAATAGAAACTGCTCGATTTTTTTAAAAAATTATCGGATTAGTATAGTAATCTTATTGGAGAGTCAGAAAATCAGTTTCGTTTTAATTTATTTCCTACTATTTTAATTTTAATCTCAAATAGTTCAATATGAAATGCTTCAATATTACACGAAATCATATGCACCATGAACAAACTATAATCCTGTATTCACATGAGTAAATCAATTCTTGCTAAAATTTCAAGAGTTAACCCTAGTAGCAAAATGCCATCGGGCATTGAAACGCCTTTCATCGAAACCCGATCCACAATGATCGGCCGATGAACGGATTCTTATCAGGAATTGCTCCGAAATGTCTCATCGTCGATAGTTGCATCCGATCATCGATATCCGGTGACTTTTGCTAGCCGATACGATAGAAAACCGAGCAATATGCGGTTTCATGGCGATGAATTTAAGATAACTTTTAGATGAATATACAAACAGATTTGGATGTGTGTGCGATGAAAAATTGGTTGTTCAAATAAATGGTTAATTTTTTTCAATAAAAGAGATGACCAGTAGATTTTAGGTTGGAAAAATTTTGGCAAGAGCCACATGGATATCAAAAAATACCCAATTATTAATATTTTTATTTTATGAGATGCCAAGGAACGAGTGGCGGCGCTAACAACTTGGGGTACTCCCACAAACTGTTTTAGGCGGCCCTCCTTCACGAAATAATGCATGACGCTTTTGCATAGTTCACTTTTCCAGCTATTAAACAAATTATAATTATATTAGGGAAGTTGTGATATATTAAATTCAAAGTTAGCATGACAAAAATTTCCAAGATTATACAGATGGTTTATTTGACATGTTTGTTATGAACTCTCCATTGATGATTCACAAAATATAATAAAAAAGTTTATTGTTCGTTACATTTTCGGAAAGAAAAACCTTTTTGTTATAGTTCATAAAATTATTAAAATAAAGTTTCTATGATGCAGACAATTTTTAATTTGACGCTTCAATCAAAATTGTCCAAATTTTCTTTTCCTTACATGAAGTATTGGGCATATCTTTTCTTGGTTTACTGCGTTAGTAATAAGCTGCAAAGCTCCATAAACAATAAATTTTAAAATTTGATAAGCTTTAACTCATGATAAAAATTTTAAATCAACTATAATATTATGGTTGACGTAATTGCTTATAAATATATTTTTTGCTAGCAAAAATGTTATCAGATATTTTCAGTCCCCTGTCGGAGGCCCCTTATGTCCCGGGGCCTCCTCGCACCCTATATGGCCTCCAGTGCAAAGAACCAATATGTCTTTGACGTACAAAGCAAAGTTTTAAACATAAATGAGCCTTCATGACAACATTCAAAGAAAAAATCCAGATTTTTGCTATGAGCTGTAAATCCCTGCATAAACAAGTTTTATACAAGGAAAATTTATGCACATTGAAAAAAATAGGAATTTTAACAATTTTTATATTTAAGTGAAGACATTCTGCGCAGATAACTTTTAAATCGTTCCGCTTCCTCCGAAAAAACTATTTTATTGCTTTTGCTATTTTTAGCAGCATATTTATAATGTTTGAAATGTTGCACTTACTAGTGTGGGCAATGCTGAAATCAATACCATATTCTGGACAAAATGAATAATTTTCTCTTTTACATGATCTCTTTAGAAAAGCAAAAACAATAACCAACAAATTTTATCATATTGCACCTTGAATGCAAGAGAGGCACAAGTGCGAAAATACTGTATTGAATGTAATAGAGCCAGAAGTGCTAAACATTTTTGTTTTTCAAATTTAAATGAGCAAAAGCAACAGAGACACAGCATTCGAAATTTTCGCACTTGCGGCCCTCTTGCATTCAGGGTGCGATATGCACAATTGAGTAAATTAATAAACTAATGCTATTCTTTCCTTCCAATAACTTTTTCAATCTTTACACAGCAGTTTTTACTGTGTAAGTAATATTTATTACAGTATTGCACTCAAGATGTCTATAAATCTGTATATTTCTAGAAAGATTAAAGAAGAGAGTTGCAAAAAGTAAACTTCACACTTTTATTTTACACATATATTTTTAATTATGATCATTTTGCACTTTTATTTATGTTTGCATTGAACATGCTCCGAGATTTCTTCCTTCGTCTCTATCTTTGGCATGCATAAGCCATTTTTAGTAACATCTTGGACTTCCACTTCTGTTGCTGCCAAAAAGATATTTCTCATGGCACCTATTAAAAAAGAAATCAATGTACCAGTATTAACTTACAACAATTATATATAAATCATACGTTGATTTGAAGAGATAAATCACACAACAAATTTATTCAATTCCGGGCAAGTTTCTGAATGAAAGTTCTATGGAACCATTCAAACGCTCAAAAGATAATTAACGAAATTATTCTGGGATGTGAAGAACCGGTTTCTTGCTTCATATGTTTCGTAAGAGAAGGAGGTTCCAAAAGGAATCATCGAACCAAATATGAAAATTAAAAATCCTATCCCTTTATATATTAAGTTCAAAACCCTTAAAATTTAAAGTAGGACTTTTCTGCATTCTATTGAAATGTCCCTGCCTTTACCCACGAAAACATGGAACATGAATGACATACTTGCAATAGCTAGGAAATGTTTGAGACTGTAGTCAGATTAGACAAAGTGCTTTATAGTTTATCTATAAAGTAGATAAAACTTTCTTTTTGTTTATGAAAATTATAAATAAAAAATCTCAGAATATTGACAGATTATTTTCACTTTCTGTTTCTATTGAAAGTTTGAATTATTTTGAAAACAAATTCATTTGTTCACATTAAATCCCTGTTTGGACTGTAATTTCAACTGTTCATTAATTTGGTTTCTTTTTCCGAGACAAAAATGAAAAGTTGGCAAGATAAACGGTTTTGCACAAGAGTTCAATCTGAAATCCACTATCAAACTCCAAAGATTTGACAGGTATGCCCATCATCAAAAGTCAAAATTTTTGGTGGATAACAAGGAATCACACTATATTACAATACAAAACGTTATCCAGCAATATCCTCTCACATTTTCTGAAATATCAAATTAGCCACAGAAACCAAGATAACGCACATATATATCTATGGCATCAGAAATCAAGCATATAAACACCAAGGAAGTACAAAATAAAAAATTACCGAAAATCAACTTGTTTATGAGATTGAATGAAGAAACGTTCACTAGTACTCTCCCAATACCGCTCAAAAAATCACACTGAAATAATGAAAATTGATTAAATGCATGATTTGATACTGTTCTTTAATTTAAAATTGTCATTATTCCATAAAATACTTTAATGATATTTAAAAATACAGCATCCTCCTTAAATATATTGAAAAAAAAATTGCTATTAACACAATATTGGAAGAAATATTGCTCCAAAAGTTAGAAAAACATTTGAATTTTGAAAAAATGGAAAATGGTCAAATTCGAGGTAAAAAATCTTAATTTCTTAGATATACAGAAATAAACAGTTAAAATATAGTTACCCACATCTGATATGAACTAAATGAGAAGGTAACAGTTTGTATATAAGAAGAAAATGGAAAAAAGCAAAATTTTTTCTTCTCGTAGTATGAGCTTCTCGTCTAAATCACATGTATATATACCCAAAAATTAAAGTAAAAGAAAATTTCACATATATGTTACATATTCTTGTTCGTATGAACAATGCAAGTCTTTTAAAACAGTTTTAATGCTATACACACATTATTGGAAGAGAAATTGTCTAAATGTTTCGAAAAACATTTGAATTTTGAAAAAATTGAAAATGGCCAATTTCGAGGGGGGAAATCTCAATTTATAAGAAATACAGAAATTAACAGTTATAATATTGTTACCCACAACTGGGAGGCCCAGAAATCATCTGCATTTGACTGGACGAGAAGGCTAAACTGTTGAAGACGGTGCGAGAGCGTTTGTTTACATTCAATCGGAGAGTATAATCTGGAAAAGATGGTCGAGAGCAATTGTTTAAACTGTCCAAAATTATCACCAATTTTTATTATGTATGCGTGTGCAAACGTCTTTATACACAAAGAGTAATTAATTATTCTAGTATTAATATATTGTTTTGCACTGAGAATGATAATTATTCAATCATAGGTTGCATGTTAAAGTTATATCTAACCTTCAGAAAAGCGTTATAATATTTTTATTCGTTTGCTAAACATACCGTAACTAATAAAATTAATGAAGATAATTAAGAATAAAATAAATACTTGCATTTTTTTCCGAATGAAAGACGGTCAATTACGCACTGTCAGGTCGACGATAGCTGGTGGAAGCCATTGAAAATGCAAATACTATCGAACCACACATCACAGGGTTGTTGACCAATCAAATTCGACTATGTGTGATTTCATGCAATTTTCAGCATTATCCGATATCGGAAAGATATCTATATGCCGTGAATTTCCGATTGGCAAATTTTCATCGGAAAATCTGCCTATAAATATATCATTTTCCGATCAAATTTACCAAAACGGAAACCGGTTCTCGGATACTGATCTAACCGATATGGTCTCGAAGACACTGGATCAGTTTACCATGAATTCGATGAAAGGCCAGGCAAAAAACGATGAGTTCATGCTACTAGGGAAATCCTTTCAAATGGTACGTTTTCTCAATTCTCTAATTAAATGAAACTTTCTATATTTCGAACGTATTCTCATTTTAATTCATTTGGGAACCTAAAGCACATTTGAAATGATTATGTATTCCACTTAATTTTTGAATCTAATTATAACGTCTCTAAATGATTTTGTTTTAGTTTAAAAGTTTAAATTTGCGCTATTTGTCAATGTTAAAACTTCATTTTGTTTCGCCGTTGTGGCACCTCAAAGCTTTAACCAAAGCATCTAAAAAATAAATAAATAAATTCCGTGAATGACTGGAATTGAAGGACAACTTCTGAATAGTGAGCAGAACTGAATTTCGGATGTCTTATGATCTGATATAAAATCATGTCATTTTTGCTGCAACATCATGGACCATGATTTACAGCGCAGATTTCACTAAAATTCTATTAATTTGGCTTAAATAACTTGCTTAAGTTAGCTGTGAAATAAAATTAAATTCGAAGAAAAAGAATTTTATTCGGAAAAAATGTAAAATAAATCGGTCGAAAATTATTTCCAAAAACCTTTCTTTTATATAAATATTAAAGATTTTAAAATATAATAAACTATAAAAAAACTAACTATACATAAACTATAAATAAAAGATATAAATCAATTTCAAATCTCTTGCATTACCTCAAAAATAAATCAAAGGAAAAATCAAAGCAATTTTAAAGTGCAGACATTTCACTTCAAAATCCGGCTAACTGGTGGTGAATACCTGTTGAAAACAGTTTGAGAGTTTGTAATAACTATTGCTTTCATAAACAAAGCAAAAAAAGATACAATGGAATGCATTCGGTTTAGCCATGGAAGTTAAATGTAACTGCCCTATAAATGGGACGCTGGGATATAGAAGTCAGAGAGCATGAATTTACTCTGTGAATTTTAGTGAATTGTAATGAATAAATATCTAATGCATAAAAATATTCTGAATTCACTACCAAATATTTAAACCATGCAATAATAGGAGGAGAAAAAGGAAGCTGAGAGTTTGAGTGTCGAAATTTAATATTTTATCTGATTCTTAAGTGAGAAATATGCAGCATGTGTTATCTAAACGAATGAAGTCGGAGAAACGGCGGAAAATTTCTCGTAATTGGCGCTCAATTAACCGGCAATCTCAAAATAACATTGAAAAATGACATTGAGCATTTAAATCTGAAATATATGACTATGAGGCAAAAAGAGTAATGGGGGAGTGAAGCAGAGATGCAAGCTTAAGTGAACGTAGACAATTCAGCTTACATCACTATCTGTCTTAAAGGCGATACAATAATCCCACCTATAATTGGAAAGAAGAAAGATGATGAGGGGAGGGAGTGGATGAAAATGAGGACAACACGCAGACAAAGGATTGCAAACTTTCATAAAACTAGCATTAAAAATGTTCAACTATGCTGGCATATTACGAAGCTTCACTATATACAAACTTTATTTTTAAACTTCAACGACATTCTAATAAACAGGTAGACATTCGAAGTTATACACTACTTACCAAATGCAATGCATAATTGTAGCATTCAATAAAAAGGAGCTCGAAGAAAAACCAAATATATTCTAAATGTCTGTAAATCAATTCTGCATGATTACAAGGATAAAAATATCTGAGAAAGTCTATGTTTTAGTTCAACTGATATCATCAAAAACACCTTTGCCACATCGGCACTTAAACAAATAAGATACATTCTAAATCTGTGAATTATGCCTGATATCAAGGAAATAAGATTTATACCTTTAAAAACACATTGGTTCAAGCTAGGATTCCCTTTCTCACAAGCAGAGGCATCAAATACCGGATGAATTTTTGACGTCTGATTTGACTATATATTTTTATAAAAGGTCCGTGAGGTACATAGTGACA
This sequence comes from Araneus ventricosus, assembly GCA_013235015.1. NCBI lineage: Eukaryota > Metazoa > Arthropoda > Arachnida > Araneae > Araneidae > Araneus > Araneus ventricosus. Next base: position 13,990 of record BGPR01016659.1, on the reverse strand, counting down.
TTTATTTCCCAGTTTCGCTTCCGGAACACGTTAATTAACATTTTGTGCTTCCCATTCATCAAAGACCTTTTGATAATCATCAAGAAGTTTATTAAAATTTAATTTCTGCGCCATTTTTTCGTCTTACTTCCAAGTTAATTCTTTATTGTCTTGCCAGTTTTCGAAAAGACTAAATGGTAATTCTAGATCGCAACAACCATCTGGGGGAATATTCTATTTTTCTTTAAAATCGGTCAAATGTTCAACATAAGTAATTTTCGCACTTTCAACTTTTACGGGATGATCAATTCCTAGAATTTCAAGTTCCCAAAATTTGCTTTGAGCAACATTTCAAAGACGAATCACCAGCGTTGTTAAAGAATAAATTTCATTACATATTTCATATGGCTTCCCCATAACACACGAACCAAGTTTCTTTTTGAAGCCAATAAGACCAAAGTCTTAATTAATTAACTTAGTAGTCATCAATTGTGGCAGTATATCTGCCGAAATCGAAATATCAATTTAAGTTCCTTCTCCTTAAAGATCAGAATGTTATATTTGTTTATTCCTAAGTTCGTTCAAAATTCGCGGTTCACCAATTCTCGGATCATAACAGCTTAATTTTGTCCCAGACATTATTTCAAAACAACATTAACATTTTCCTTTTAAATCTATCATCTCTATCAAAATAGCATGCTGATCTGCTTTCGTTTCTACTCCATAGAATAAACAATGAATCACCGTTTCGGAATGAACCGGTTTCAAGCTGAGTTCTTAAGTTGCTTTTTCGCCGATATATGAAGATTGAGAAGCAGTATCAATGAAACTACGGTACATTTATTTTCTTTCCTATGGCCTCGAATTTTAACGAAAAGTGTCTGCAAATAAATAGTTTTGCCTCTGCCGGAGCTTAAAACGGATACTTTTCCATTACCCTTCTCGTTCATATTTGGTTTTTCATCACACATTAATTCAAAATGAGATCGAGAACACACGTCGTATTATTCGTCATTGCAGTCTTAAACGATTGAGCCATTTACTCTGTATGCGAATTGGCTATATATATAGCCTTTTCTACTTGTAATTAAGATAGCGGTAGACGTCAAAGAACTGATATTTTGTCAAATTATTTTATATATAATCTAATAAAGGATTTAATCTATTCACACGTTATTATTTTGCGATTTCAGATATTCTTTATCTTTTAAATAAAAATCACTGCATTCTTCCTAGGTATTGCAATCCGGAAAACCGGATCCTGTAATCCGGCGGATCCGGCATCATTAGATGTCATCCGAATCCGGCACCAATTTAAAGGATCCGATCAAAGGATCCGGTAAATTAAAAAATAAATGAAACCGATTTCTTGAAAAAATACTCGCGTTGTTGCATGAGTAGGTACTTAAATGCGTGTTGAGTACGAGTCGTTCGACGCTGACTCACCCGCTGCCACACTACACGCCTGCCGCACCACGATTCATTTCCTAAAGTATCCTCGTCAAAAACTACTTCAGTGGATTTTATTTGTGAGGAAGAAATACACAAGAAAAAGTCTACAACAATTAACAGCTATTTTAATAAGGAAAACTCTATGGAGAAGATCTCAAGAAGGGTCTGTAAAGATGGTGTGGCCCTCAGTTTATTTTGTTCATCGTCAGAATCGAGATATTTGTTTTCGAAAAGCGGATTTGAACTTCATAATTCACCAAACACAATAAGATCTATAGTTACAAATTTTGAAAATACCGTTCAAGCTGACTTGATTATTGAGTTCGAATATCTTAAGAAACAAGACAAAATATTCGCTTTAAGTTTTGACGCGAATGGACTTCACCGAGAATAATCACCGATATTTGAACCTGAACGTACACCACAAAGAAAAACACTTTAATCTGGGCTTAATTAGAATACATGTCTCGTGTATTGTGTATTGCGGAACATACTAACAGTTTGATAGAAGAAATACCTCCTGGAAAGCTTCGGTCTTGATTCTGACAATAATATTGATATATACTGACGGTGCAAGCGTCATGGTCAAAGTTGGTAAAATGAGTTGCTACCAGCAACTGTGCTTCGCACATGGTTTACAATTAGCAGTGGTCGACATATTATATAAAAAGAATATAGAAAGAGAAGAGGAACTCTAAGAAATAACTTCTAATGAATCAGATATAGACGACGACGACATGAATGATAGTCATGAAGAACAAGAAGTGACAGTAACAACAACAACAGATCCTCGTCATCTTCATCTTTCAAGGGCTGAAGTAATTCCTAGATACAATGATCTTCAAAAAGTGAGGAAAGTGGTGAAGTTATTCAAAAGATCGCCTACTAAATACTATATGTACCTGCAAAAATATGTGAAAGAAGATACAGGCAAAGAATTAAGCCTTATTTTAGACTGCCGCACACGTTGGAACAGTCTTCTGGCTATGATAGAAAGATTTCATAAGATTAAAGTGTGTATAGATAAAACTTTGATTGATATAGGATCTGACGCAACATTTAACGACATAAAACGGTTGAAAATAAATGACCTGATTTAGAGTTTGCAGCCATTTAAGTTAGCTGTTGAGGCACTATGCAGAAGAGATTAGACTTTGTTAACTGCGGAAACAACACTAAAGTTTATTTTAGAGAAGTTGGTTACTCAAGACAATGTTAAATGCTGAATTATCTGAGGCACTGCGTGTGAGGATAAAAGAACGCCGCACTCTTGTAACAGGAATATTAATATATTTACAGAATCTAAAAAATATGATAATGATACAAGATGAGCTGATGATACATTTGTGGCGGAAGTGGTGGTGGTATGTTGCACACATCAGAAGGCGCTGCTGGACTAATAAAACAATTTATTTAATACAAACAACAATATTAAAAAAGGTATGTCATGACGCTTTAGGATGTCAGGGTAAGCCCATGGACTCCAAAACATGGGTGAAGAGAACATCAATCACCGAAGGAACCGGGTGACGGCAACCTGGAAATAAAAGGCAAAAGAGAGAAAGAGTTTCAGTTGAACGTCCTCATATACTCCGCTAGCGGCAAAATCTCTAAGTTGCCACAAGCTGGTTTACAATAATGATGAGGTAGGCACGACGAACATCAGCAGCATGGTGGTTAGAATCAAAGTCCGAATCCTTTGATTCGAATCCGCTACACATTTACTATGCCGAAAAAAAGTTATATGACTAGAAATGAAAATTATCTTAGAAAGAGTTATTCAAGATACGAAACACAGATAATATAGTAGAAAATAGCTTAGATTCATCGTCATTGAAAAATCATTTGACATTACAGAAAGAATTACAAATGCAAATCCAGCAAGATATGAAAACCTATAGCAAACATACCAAAAAAGAGAAAGATTTTGAGAAAATATTGAAAAAGGAAATGACAGCATATGAAAGTGAAGGAGTTCTATGAAAATACTTGTCTTCTGTTCATGAGTATTTGTTGATAATAAAACTAAGTGTAGAAGCAGAGAGGGCCTTCTCGGCCGCTGGTTATATTTGTAGCTCTGTAAGAACATTTAACACTATTTGTTTTCTACGATCCTTTTTTCAAAACCAAAAGTGATTTTTTTATAATTGTCTCATTTAAAATAATAATTCAAAGTAAGTATATTAAAAAATAAGAAGTTTTCAACTCGTTATTGTGATAATAGTGTCATTGATTAAACAGATTCATGACGAGAGTCATAATTATAAGAATGAGACTGCTTGGCTTGCCTAAATTACCTAATTATTGTGATGTCAGTTGATAAGATTGATTTAGTTAGATTTAATATAAGTTAGTTACATAGTGTAATGTTAGTTACATTACAAGATATCATTGATGTCATTCGTGTAATCTAGTAAGTGAGACTGAACTCAACTGCCCGTCATTATCTCATTTTTACTAAATTAATATAGCAATTACAGTTTAACTAGTTACACTATACTAAATTTTTCTTGATAATTGATACGTAAATATTGATTAATTATAACAGTGTAAATAAAGTTGATTTCCTAAGAAATAAACATTTTTCTAATAACCTTTGTAATACACTCACTTCATCGTCTTTTATACAGTTGATTTTGGAATGAAAAGGCAAAATAGTTTTGATGTGACCAATCCGACCGGATTGAAATTGGTGCCGGATTGCAATCCCTAATTCTTCCTTCATATGAGTTATATCAACGTCCATTTTTATGTGTTTTGCACCGCTTTCAATTAGCGGCTTCATGGCTTCATTATGAAATAAAAACGGATCTGTCTCGACAAATTACAATAGATATTTTAAAGATAAACAATTCTTTTGTTTCCAGTTTCATTTTCCAAATAAGCAATGTTTCATTTATTGACAGACTAAATTGATGGAATTTCTAAGAAATATTCCTCTAGTAATGAATATTCGAAAAAGATGGAATTTTTATTCTCCTAGAATGATAACAGTCTGAATACACAGGAAAATAAAGAATATTAGCCAGCTTTTGTTTTTAAAAAGTTACGCGTGATATGAAATGGTTTATTAAAACTCTTTCAAAAGTAATCAAAAGCAATAAGTTTCAAAAAACAGACTTTGCTGCAATTAAACCCTTAAGACGTTTAATAATTATTTAGATATTGAAATAATTCAAACTTTAAGCATCAGGGGGGTTTGGGGGGAGAATGGGTCAATACACGCTGACAAATGTATACTAGGTGATTCTAGAAAAGATATTGGCCGAATGTAAGAGGCATTACTACATATCAAACCAAGAAATACACTAAGAATTAAAAATATTAAAACTATAACAACTTCCTGAAATTCCAAAAAAAAAATAGAAAATTACACTAAAGCATCTGGTACGCACAAAATGTAGCAGCTTTCAAGAAATCAATGACAATAATTCAATAAACTAACACAGGGACCACCAACTACATCACTAGTTCTAATTCAATCGTTCAGTAACACTACGATTATCCGTGATGTTAAAAGCTGTGAAATTTTAAGAAGATGTTAAGTCTTTTTCAAATTTTTAAAATTTGACATTATTGTATTAAGAATCATGGTCAGCTCCAGAGTATTCTGCGCCCTATGCGAAATTACGGTGGCTTCTCTCCCCTTGTATATATCGTATATTGGTATAGTCAAGCAAAAATAAAACACCCCCCAGCATTATTCTGCCTTAGTTCATCGGATATTGAAACAAAAGGTAAGAATTTAAGTAAATAACGTTTACTAAACGATTCCATAACTAAAAATTGTATAAGGCTTCGTTTACTTATTTATAATTGCACTAACTTCAAAATTTCCAATAGCAATATCCATTTTTGAGGACATAAAAAATTTTGCTCATCAAAAAATACCCCTAAATATCAATTTTGGTTCATTTATCATTAAAAGATCGGAAGATATTCGACATTTTGTGTTCACGATATAAAAGGGGTCGTCTCTATATTTACATGGTAAAGCTTGCTGCTTGCATTTAAATGTCGGTGGTAGAATTTAAACTTATTTCGCTCTTTAAACGTCATCTTAAAAGTTCCAATGTATTTTTAATAATCGATAGATACTAGATGCATTACAAAATTCTACAAAAATAAAATTTTCTTCAAAAAATATGATTTTGATCTACATGTATTACATTAATAAATGAAAGAAAGATGTTACCTTTTCCAATTATATGGAGAAAATAGAAAATTTAATTTAACATAAAAACTCCTTCTTTGAGTAAGCTAAAATTTTGCATAGACATATTAAATAGCCGTCTGCATCGATTACTGCTAATATGTGGGGTTGTTGCGTCTGAAAAATTTTTAAATATCAAATTTAATAAAAAGACTGCGATCCAGAAGTTGCCCTGACAAATGATTTGAAAACGTCTATTTTATAAATAAATCTAAATTGTACCTTCTTTTGTTAAATTTAATCTGCAATTAAATTCAGTTTAATTTTTCATTTTTATTGAAAAAATTAAAGATGAAATTATTTATTATCAAGATTGAATCTGTGAATATCTTCCATATCAGAATCAAAACGTGATTCAATTCTTTATTTAGTTTATGAATCGACTTATTTTCTCGCTCAAAATGGAAAATAGTTTTGGAAACTGCAGGTTTCATATTTAACATTTAAGATTTAAATGCTTCAAGTTTGAAAATGGATGGTAAGAGTCTGTTGATGTTGAAAAAGTTAATCGCATCGTTAAACGATACGGTTATTAATTATTTTCTAACTAAAAGCATATGAAATAGACGAAACGTTGTGGAAAATTTTCAAAAATTGTGCATATCTGAGGTCTGTGGACTCATAGAACCATTTAATTTAGGATAACTGCAATTCATTAGACCATTCATTCTGAATTCATTTTGGCAAGAATAAACAGTATTAGTCTACCATCACGAAATGGTCTCTTCCTCCTAAACCATTCAAATGAAAATAATGGGTAGTCAAGCTTCATCTCATTAGATAATTCCATTCTAAATGAATTGAGTTGATTCCGTCCAATCCTCCCCATCCCTCAAAACTTAATGCCATAGAACATTTTTAAAAACAAATCTTTCTCTTTCGTAATTCATAAATTATTCACCTTTCTCCATTCCATGAATCTCCATTTTTCAGCGAAATCAGTTATTTCGATCAACAATAACTTTTCTAATGTCGTCTTCAGCGAATTTTTCTCACGCGAAATAATATTTATAGTTTTCTAAAATCTACATAAAAATTAAATTTCCGTCTTTCCTCCTGATATTGTGATTCCGCTTCTATCAACTACTGGGAAGAAGACAAACGTGCAAAGGAAAGAAGAACGTATATGGTAATATAAAAGAACACATATTAAAAATTATGGTCATTTTTTATTTAGAAATCGAACTACGAAAACTTTTTATACAATTATAAGCTCTTAGAAAAAGAAATTCTCGAATCTTTTTCACTAATAAAAATCCAATTCTGTTGTCAAATGATACAGAAAATATTTTAAAAAGTAGCTTACAAGGAAATTTCAAAGTAGGCTAGAAGATCTTATAGTTGTGTTATGTCTTTTCCACAGTAGAAGGTCGCTGACACCTGAAGAATTTTATATCCTGTTTGTTCGGTGTGTATATCTTCAAATGTGTTCAATGGGTGTACCGTCACCTTATTTTTAAGAGATTAAATTGTTAGATTTCATATCTAACTTCCACGTATCTTTGCAGTTTATATAATTGCTTACATCCAGTTCATATCAGCACAGAATATTCTCGAGTATACAGCAGTTCTAACTACGCCTTTCATATTCCTTAATAGTTCTTCAACCTTGGGGTTATTTATGTTTTTCCCCAGACTCGTTTTTGTCTAACCAACACAAGTAAGTTAACTAAGTTATGAAGCTTGCTGATCAGAACCAATCCGCTCAAATGTCAAAAGAGAAAAAAATGGCTCCCTTGCGAAAGATAACGATGAATGTGAAAAAATGGTAAAAAGTATATATCACAAAAAATTGTCCTCCCTTTCTCTCATCTTTTTAAAAAGACAATCTATGGAACAGCGAGATTAAATATCTTGCTGTTGTAACCATTTGGGGGCCATAATTTAATTCCTGCTAGGGATAACAGTAGAAGTTCAAAGAAAGGGACTTGATTATTTTAAATACTTTTAATCAATCACCAAAGGACACAACATACAGGGACAAACAATGAAGGGCAATACACTTCAGGACATATAAAATATAGAATCATGTTTAATCGTCGGCTCCAGAACATGGACTGGCCGTCCCCTTCAACGACAGCTAGGTGGCGAGCTCGGAAAACAGTGCGGTTACAGTGTGACATTAGACAAAAATTAGCCCATACAAATCAAATAGATAATATAAGAAAGAAATTCATAGATGCGAAAGTCCAGCTTTAGACCCTTTCAATTCGGAATTCCAAACTTTCCGTTAGGCAACAAATTTCTTGCCTACAAATCCTTATTGCGATCAGTGCTAAGGGTCGCTGTGGCTCACATCCACATGAAAAGATTTGAAACTCTTCAAAAAACTACAGCTAAGCAATTTTGAAGTTGCCACGGTTCAGTAGGAACAAAAATATTATGTAGGCCGACCCATAAAAAGTATACATGAATTTTTTCTCAAAAGTGCCAAAATATTTTTTCAATAAAATTGACAACTGTAACAGTGAAGCCATCAGATATATCAGTGCACGATACCAAATGCAATATAAATTGAAGAAAAGCAAGAGTGCATAGGAAGGCACGGTTGAAAAATTTTTTCTCACACAGGGCCGTCCAACCCAAAGTGAGCAGAGGACAGCCGATTCCCTGTCGTTCGACGAGAAATACCGTAACAGGTACACAGTTAATGGGATGTGATATCTGCACTGACATTTTACCCTTCAGTTCTTTACCCCTTCTTCCTTTACTCCTCCCTTCTTATTATTGTAAATTTAATTTAAGGTAACTGCCTACGTTCGGAGAACTTTTTTTAAAAAACATAAAATATAACTTAATTACCAATGTTTTTATCATCAATATAGTTTAAATAACTGATATATATAAGATTTAATCCAAGTAAATATAAAATATTAGAAAAAATTGCAATTTTATACCAAAATTTGGCAAAAATTTACATTTACGCCAACACTTCTGCAAGCAAATATACTTAACATATTTTCAAAATTCTTTGCATCATATGTTCATTAGACACTTACCTGTGCATTGAACTATTATTACCTTAAAATTTTAAAAAATAAAAGTACTGTGACATTTATCGTAAAATGAACTGATTTTTTTCAAAATATTTCAACACACAATCACCGAAAACAATCTAAAAAGTATCAAAATTTTAAAATTAAGCTTAGCTTCTAGTTCAATGCACAGCTACAAATATATATAACATGCTAGTAAAATTTGATTTACAAACCTTAAAAACTATTCCAGCTGTGAGTGCCAGCGTAAACTGAAAATGCTAAAAAACAAGTTTTGCAGAAAACACATTTGAACATTTTATTTTGAGTAAACATAAATTTAAATTTTCATAATGTTGTTAAAACTCTCCACATTTATAGGTTACACCTTCCTTTACCTGAAAATTCAATAATTTAGCCTTTTTGGCAGATTTCCTTTTTTTTCTGGAAAGTTTTGAAGTGGGTAAAGAATGACGTTTAGCACTTTTAACACGTTCAGAGTTCATTAATGAAAAGTTCTTAACAGTTTCTTGTCCCAATGACACTCCTAAGTTTTTGAAGACATCAAGAAGTCCTAAATATCCAGAATTAAAAAGTAAAACTGCAATATTAACTCCTAACGTTAAACTTTGCATTTCAACAAAAGTTTCTTTAGGTAAAATTGTCCATATCACATTGTTAAAACTTTCATTGTTGTTCTGGGTCTTTCCATGCAAGCATTTAGACAGCAAATTGCTATCACAAAGGCTCATATAGGTTGTCTTGATGGAATTTATGATATCATTTGGCAGGCCAGGAGATTTGTCCACAAAAACTTTACCTTCATGAACAGCTCGTTGATACTTACACCAACTGTCGCCTCCTTTCGGGCATTGTTTATGCATGTGTTTGTTTTTGCCTGAACAACAGTGGTAAAATGCTGCAATGACGGCTGACTGCATGTTTTGTAAATTTCCTATATTACTCCTGATCGCGATACCATAATAGTTCTGTAATTTGTCAATCAATTTATCGGTCAATTTTCCTTTGCCGCCTAGTCCTTTCTGTTTCTTTTTCAGGTTTCTTAATCGACTCCCCACTCTTTTCTGGACATGCCCAATGCATTCCAATTTCTCCACACTGTCTGGTCCATATATGTCTTTTACAGCGTTAAATCCATTAGAGTCACCATCACCATAATATTTCGTATATTTTAACCTCTTACATTGTTTAGATCTATCGAATATTCGGTAGGCTCCTACCGTCTCCATACTTGCTGACGATCCTACATGATTGCTGCATACATGACCATCATTATTTTTCTTTTTATCACAGTAACGGCAGTACAAAGACATTGGTTCTAAGTCTAAAACTTTACCGGTGTCGATGGAGATAGCTGACACGCAGCCGTTTAAGGAATTGTGCCCACGGCGCTGCCAAGTACCGTCTACCGATACACCACAAGATGATGTCTTTGTCTTGGTTCTCACTTCAGTAGCAGCCTGTTTCATGTTCTTATCAACAGCACACCAAACAGCTTTCAACAGCTGATCTTCATGTCTACGAAATGTAGACTTGCTCATAAAAGGCAAGTTCACTGTACATAAAAGTTTTTTCCCTGCTGTGAAACCTTTTCCAATAAGCCTTAGGCCCAGCACTAAGAGGGAATTCAGGGTTGACATTCTTCCTATCTTAGCAGTTGAGGTAAATCCATTCATGTATCCACAGTTGCATGTTAAAGTGAAGTCTGAGCAAAGTCCAAATCTGGAATCTTCTGTCAACTTTAAACCAGTTTTAAGGCATTGAGGGCAGAAAAGGGCAGCAAACACACAATTTAAAATGAAAATGTCCATGATTCTGTTCCCTTTAAGTTCGTTACGTCCATTTACTTCATCCTTTAGCTCTGCACAGTCATTCATTATCAATTTGGATGCACTTGCAGTTGTAGGTTCTTCAACTGATTGATTTGCATTCGTAAAGCGATTCCCATGAAAAGATCGATTTTTAGTACGTTTAGTTCTGTATTTAGGCATTTTCAAGATAAAATCAGTAATAAAAAATCAAAATAAAGCTAGAATATAACTTAAAACCAACTTTAGAATTCGCAAAAGAACGTGAGGCAATTGTATACAAACAATGTGTATGAAATCAAGGATTGCCATTCCAGGAAGCTAAATAAGTTCTAAAAGTGTTGCCAGATGCAAGACACATTACTTAATTAAAGTTAAAAATGAATTCTCACTGTTTTTAGAGGTTCTCACTGTTTTTAGTGTCAGAAATCAAAACGAAACTACGGTGTTTACACTTGATTTGAGCTCTAGACGGACACTTCCGGTCTCTGAAAATGAACTTCCGGTTTATTAAAACAGCTATATCTCCTTAAGTAATTATCGTAGGAACATAATTTTAACAGATTTGGAATCTTAAAAGTATGTACTTTTAAATAAGACAATAAAATTTTTTTCGAAGATTTGGTCGAAAATGGTCTTTTTAACGTAGGCAGTTATCTTAAAAGAAAATAGACCCATGCGAAATTAATCACTTAACATTTGAGAATTAAATATCAGGCGAAAAACACACTAAATAAAGTTAGGTTTCAGATATAGAGGATCGCAGATTTCAAGCATTGCGTAGAAAACATCACCCTTTTCTTCGATCTCTGAAGCAATATAAATCGAAGGAAATCAAGAGCAGTCAAGCATAGGATAGCGCGAAGCAAAAAACTACTATCTAACTCCTTATCAATACCTAGACAGCACACCAACACTAAAATGAATAGGTTGAATAGGATTTAAAAAAAGACACCGTAAAGGTTAAATGTGACCATTCTCTTGTCTTTAGTCTGAGTCCTCGCTAATAAAAAAACTGGTGTTCTCTTGTCTTTAGTCTTAGTTCTGGCAAATCGAAAAATATAATCAGTACACAAATATATACCGCTTTGGGAATACAAAATTAAATTAGTTTATCACAATGTCAAATATTAAACTTTTTATAGAGCAGTATTTCATGAATTTAAATTCCAACAATTTCGATTCAAAAACATATCAAGTATTGTTCCAGACGCTCGCGCCGCAGCGCATCACTGTGCTGAAGGATTGCAAGTTATCCTTCCCCGCTGCGCCGTATGTTGTTTCAATGGACGATATTTTTGAAATAAAAAGATATATTTTTGATTTGCCACGTCGCGGAATCTCCAAAATGCGTTTTTAATAAGAAGTTAAAATCAAAATAGCCATTCATTAAAGCAAGTACCAGTAACTTTAACAGTGAAAATGAATGTGGAAAATGTAGGAGTGCATTTTCGACTTAAATAGTGGGGAAACTGACGTTAAAAAAATGGAATCTACCAAACATAAAGATGCCGTGTCAGAAGCGATTTCGAGTAAAAATGTCAAATCATATTTTAAGAAAAAGTCATTTGAAGAGGCCGAAATAAATTAGTTACAACTGAAGGTTTGTGGTATTACCACCGTAATGCATAACTAGTCATTCCATCAATGGTTTGTACGGGTCGCGGGAAAAAAAGCATCCACCCAGCATTATTTTGCCGTCGTTCATCGCGTATCAAAACAAAAGGTACCAATTTTCAGGAAAAAAGGTCTAGTAAAAGATTTCGTAATTAAAATATTCATAAGGGGTGGTATACATATTTATAATAGCACTACAAAATTTACAACGGAAACACACAATTTAAAAAAAAAACATTGAAACTAAATAAAAATGTATGCTGTAATACCCATTTTCATCATCGCAGCATTTTTTGTTTAGATATTATAAGCAAATGAAATTTTGAGTTTCTAATGTTAGAGTAAAATTTTGAATTTTTACTGATATCTTCAGAAATAATATAAGTATAGACAGAGATTTTTTTATGCAGTAGTATGAATTATTTTGCACATTTCACACTTTTACTTTTTATTTTAAAATAATTTTCAGCAAATAAAATATTTTATAAAAATTGATGTGAAAAATTTTTGAATGCAACACTTATAAATTTTAACAATAATCGAAGCAAAATGGCCATTTGACAAGCGTATGCAAAATTTCAGCATACTCGTACGAGAAGTATTGAAGTCGCATCAAATTTTCAATTTTCGCTATAAAACGATGCATTCAAAGAGACGCCATATATTTCGAAAACGTCTTCATTACTAAATATAATCATTTCACCACTCTATTTTATAAAACTTAAATATATTAATATTTAACTGTCTATGAATATAAATTAAAATTTTATAAATTAAAGTGTTGAAATATTGTACAATTTCATTTTAACTCATCAAGTTTTACCGATTGTAAAATGTTGATCATTACTTTTAAAGTTCGAAATAATTTAAAATGCTACTACCAACATTTAAACGGAAGCAGGGAACTTCTCTATCTAAATGTGAGACGACCCCTTTTCTATTTAGAGAACAAAATGTCTAATATATTCAGATATGTGTGTTCATGGCATATTAACTAATATTTATTTCTTAGGATATTTTTTCATGAGAAAACAATTAATGACATCAGGAATAGTTGTTGCTAGTAAATTCTTGAAGGTTGTGCAATTTTAAATATTTATAATTGTTATCCATAAAATATTTTCGTAAACGTTATTTTCTGAAGATCGGTACCTTTTTATTAATGCCCAATGAATGATTGCAGAATAATGATGGGTGGATCTATTTTTTTTTCCGCGAGTGTACCTTCAAATAGATTAAAGCATGTTGCTAAGCCAAATTTTCTTGTTCTAGAACAACATACAGGACAATAATAACTGATGTGCTGTTGCCTACTTTGAATGAGCCATTGGAGGAATTGAATAATGCATTTTTTGCATCCATTTGTTGGGGTGCATCAAACTGAAAGGAAATAAAACCGATTCGAGTAATCGTAAGATACATTTCATTCCATGCGGATTAGTTTAGTTAATGAACGTCCCGCTTTGAAGCAACACGAGGGTTAATTTGAGACGAACCTCGAAATTTTGAATGCTGGTGAGGTGAAGAAGATGACACCTGAGCTGGCACCCCCTCTCCAAACTTTCGAACCACACAAGTGGAAGAATGTTTGATCCCCGAGGACTGATTTAAGGTGCAACAGCTCGGCATAGACGGCGGATTTTAAGCATAACAGTACGCCATCCACATAAGTATAGTTAACTGTTTTTTTTCAAATACCCAATCCACAGTTTGTACCACATTACCCTCCCATCACAGTGTGTAGGCAATATATTTTTCAGAATTTTTCCGAAATCAATGTGGTTGGAAACGAACTATTTGATGAGGAAGGACATTACGGAAGGAAAAATCGTCCATTGGATACCAAATTCTGCACCATTATCTCATATAAGGAATGAAATATTTACAGTTATCAACGAAAATGTTTTCTATAACAGTATTGATAA
>BGPR01016658.1:0-34089 GCA_013235015.1 Araneus ventricosus | reverse complement strand
AATGGCAAGAAAGTTCTTTTGTAAATGAAACACAAATGTCCTTTAAAATGGACACGCGGTCTCATGAGGTCAAAGGGGTGTAAAATTGGATCCTGTGGCGTTATATGTTGGGAGTTATAGAGGAAAAATGTTAAAATTGCAATTAATTTTTAATTAATCAAAAGTCTCATTCAAATTTTCAGAAGCTCTTTCTTAGTGAGCACCTATCCGAGAAGGAATTAAATGCCAAATTTGGTAGCTCTAGATATCAAAATTTGTCTTGTACAGAGTTTTGAATAATTTTTGCATTACACATTGCACATACGGTTAGAGATAACATGCCAACCTATAAGGTGTCGGCCTCGGAGCAGGAGGGTTCCAGGTTCGAAACGCGGTTCCACTGAAGTCCTGTTGAGTATAGGGTTTATTGCACGTTAAATCGTAGGAGGTTAAACGTCTTCCCGGTGGTGCTTTGCGGAAGCTTGGAGAGGAGGTGCCACCTCAGTTGTCGTCCTCGTCATCTGACCGTGGATGAAAATTGCCAGGTCCGTCCCGAAACTATAACTGTACTAAACTAAACTGAGACAACCTATAAGCTTTATCATGTTGTAATATCTATACCGTCACAGGTATCTGATAATTAGTCCTGCTCTGCACTTCTAACGAATCAATCATTCCTTTTCAGCTCAGAAAACGGTTTTAATCTTTTTCTCCTGCAAAACAGAGATAGAGATCAGGTTCTAAAATCAAGCGATTCGAGATATCATCAGTTTTAATAGAGCGTTTCACTGCCAGTTGACGCATGCGACGGTGATATCACGTGACATTAAACGAATAGTTATCGTAATAGTAAATATAGTAATGTATCCAATAATAAGACTATATTGTTACAAAAATCGACTGGTGGGTGTACGTGAATGCAGTCCAACAAGCAGGATAATAATAAAAAATGAATCTTTATTTTACGAATATTCCAGGAAAACAAAACGTAGCATGGGTAACAAAACGAAACAGAACTTTTTATAAATTAATAACTCAAACAGGCATCATCATATCACTAATAAATATCAGTTACAGCACTTTCGATAGCACGCATTGTCTATCAGTTCATCAGCATGCACTGCTGGCCAAACTTCAACTGATTGATTCACTCTTGATTTGACGGCTCTCTTTTTAAATCTTTCCCAACAGAAAGTGACGTCACATCGTAATCTCTTGAAAGTTTTAGATATTTCCGCTCCTAGTTGAGATAGGGCCATAATTCATGAATTTTCTGGAATTTCGCTTTGTCACCTAAGTCGCCAGCTTTGTGACCTATTCATAAAAATAGTCGTCATGTTATCGCCACATTGGCTTGGCTTCCAGTAAAACCTTTTCAAAACTCTCTTTCTTGTAATAAGATTTGCATGTCAGCGAAATACTTTTACAGATTCGTAACAATATCGATCAATAAGAATGTATCCAATCGCAATATATTTAATTATTTTTAGAATCTTTGTGAAAACCGTAGCACCATCATTTTAATTGCATTTTGTAATTTTTTTGCTTTCTTTTAGATTTTTTTCAATTTCCTTTTAAAAGCAACACCACTAATCATACTATTTTTAAATGCACAAAAACAGAAGCAATGCATAGAAAATTTTTTAAAAGAATGTTGTAATGAAAGTTTTTATCTTAGTTAACATAATTTTTTTAAGAGTATTAGATTATAATGGCTCCCCTTATTTTAGAAATCATGTTTTGTTTTACATTAATCCTATACAATCTTCTTTATTTTAAAACCTTTTCCCATTAAATTTATGACTAAAATAACTTCAATTAAGTAAAAATCCATAATTCCCGAATGAAAAATTTATAAGTCTTCTCCAACAACCAGAAGTTATTTTCGCATACTATATTCTTTACATATTTAGGAACAAAAACTGTTTAATCCTACGCCTATTATTAAGAGCATTAAATTCAAAAGTCTGAAATTAAAGTTTCTTTCGACGATAATTAAATTCTTTTTTTCTTACAGTCTTTTATTGGAACACTGATTCATTATTAATACTGCTACTATAAAATTTCTTTTGAAATTGTGTTCACTTAGTAGATTAAAATCTTTAAAATATATGAAGTTGCTTAAATAAGGTATATCTATTTAAATAGGAAATTTGAGGCTTATATTGCGGTGTTCAGATTCTAAATAATTATGTGTAAACAACCTGAAAATGTTGGAAGTTATTTACAAATAAACAGGATGTTTCCTAGAGATGTGAGACTTATGAAATTAACGTTGTATACGTGAGATAGTAAATCATCAAGTTGTATATGTAAAGTAGTAAGCAAGTTATTTCCTAGAGATGTGAGACTTATGAAATTAACGTTGTATACGTAAAATAGTAAAGTAGCAAGTTGTATATGTAAAGTAGTAAGCAAGTTATTTGCTAACGTCAGCGGTACTATTTATTTGTTGGTAAATTATTATACAGACAATAGTTATGCTTAGAAATGTACAGTAAGCATGTATAATGCTGTAGTAATCTTATTTAAATTGCACAAATATATTTTTATGTTGTTCATTAAAAATTTTCCATGAATTGAAACCATGTCTTCTCAAATGATCCAATGTATTCTATAGAATGAAATCTTAAGTTGTATAAAGTCTTCGTAGTTGTCCGTTTCATTTTCCACTAACTGAAAGATACTATAATATACACAGAAACGAAAATACAGAAGACTCAAAAGGTCTAGACAATAGTAATAACAATATACCTTTCACGAGCAACGCAGCAGCATCCAGTTATTGCATTAATAATATTGTCATAATAAACTAACGAATTAAGATAGAATTAAACAACAAATATCATACTGCAATAAAAATTAGAACACATTACGATTAAACAAATAAAATGTGGGAAAACGAATAAAAGAGAACTCGAATGCCGAACTTTTTCAAAGTGCCACTCGCCATCGGAGTTCTAAAATGGATAAATTTTCTGTCGAGGGAACGACTTAATAGTCAAATAATATTCTCTCTGTGCCTTAATACATAATGCAATAAAAATTATAACACATTAAGATTAAACAAATAAAATGAAAAAAAAAAACAAATTAGAGAGAACAGAGGGAATATTATTTGAGTGTTAAGTAATTCCCTCGACACAAAATTTATCCATTTTAGAACTCCGATAGGGAGTGGCACTTTGAAAAAGTTCGGCATTCGAGTTCTCTTTCATTCGTTTATTTTTTTTTTTCATTTTATTTGTTTAATCGTAATGTGTTCTAATTTTTATTGCAGTATGATATTTGTTGTTTGATTCTATCTTAATTGGTTATTTTATTATGACAATATTATTAATGCAATTACTGGATGCTGCTGCTTTGCGCGTGAAAGGTATATTGTTATAACTATTGTTTAGTCCTTTTGATTCTTCTGTATTTTCGTTTCTGTGTATATTATAGTATCTTTCAGTTAGTGGAAAATTAAACGGACAACTACGAAGATTTTAAACAACTTAAGATTTCATTCTATAGAATACACTGGATCATTTGAGAAGATATGGTTTCAATTCATGGAAAATCTTTAATGGACAACAGAAAAATATATTTGTACAATTTAAACGAGATTACTACAGCATTATACATGCTTACTGTACATTTCTAAGCATAACTATTGTCGGTATAATAATTTACCAAAAAATAAATAGTACCGCTGACGTTAGCAAATAACTTGCTTACTACTTTACATACACAGCTTGCTACTTTACTATTTTACGTATACAACTTTAATATCATAAGTCTCACATCTCGAGGAAACATCCTGTTTATTTGTAAATAACTTCCAACATTTTCAGGTTGTTTACACATAATTATTTAGAATCCGAACACCGCAATATGAGCCTCAAATTTCCTATTTAAATAGATATACCTTATTTAAGCAACTTCATATATTTTAAAGATTTTAATCTACTATGTGAACATAATTTCAAAAGAAATTTTATAGTAGCAGCATTAATAATGAATCAGTGTTCCAATAAAAGACTGTAAGAAAAAAAGAATTTAATTATCGTCGAAAGCAACTTTAATTTCAGACTTTTGAATTTAATGCTCTTAATAATAGGCGTAGGATTAAACAGTTTTTGCTACTAAATATGTAAAGAATATAGTATGCTAAAATAACTTCTGGTTGTTGGAGAAGAGTTATAAATTTTTCATTCGCGGATTATTGATTTCTACTTAATTGAAGTTATTTTAGTCATAAATTTAATGGGAAAAGGTTTTAAGATAAAGAAGATTGTATAGGATTAATGTAAAACAAAATGTGATTTCTAAAATAAGGGGAGCCATTATAATATAATACTCTTAAAAAAATTATGTTAACTAAGATAAAAACTTTCATTACAATATTCTTTTAAAATTTTTTCTGTGCATTGCTTCTGTTTTTGTGCATTTAAAAATAGTATGATTAGTGGTGTTGCTTTTAAAAAGAAATTGAAAAAAATCTAAAAGAAAGCAGAAAAATTACAAAATGCAATTAAAATGATGGTGTTACGGTTTTTACAAAGATTCTAAAAATAATTAAATATATTGCGATTGGATACATTCTTATTGATCGATATTGTTACGAATCTGTAAAATTATTTCGCTTACAAGCAAATCTTATGGTGGGAAAGAGAGTTTTAAAAAGGTTTAACTGGAAGCCAAGCCAATGTGGCGATAACATGACGACTATTTTTATGAATAGGTCACAAAGCTGGCGACTTAGGTGACAAAGCGAAATTCCAAAAAATTCATGAATTATGACCCTATCTCAACTAGGAGCGGAAATATCTAGAACTTTCAAGAGATTACGATGTGACGTCACTTTCTGTTGGGAAAGATTTAAAAAGAGAGCCGTCAAATCAAGAGTGAATCAATCAGTTGAAGTTTGGTCAGCAGTGCATGCTGATGAACTGATAGACAATGCGTGCTATCGAAAGTGATGTAACTGATATTTATTAATGATATGATGATGCCTGTTTGAGTTATTAATTTATAAAAAGTGCTGCTTCGTTTTGTTACCCATGCTAAGTTTTGTTTTCCTGGAATATTCGTAAAATAAAGAGTCATTTTTTATTATTATCCTGCTTGTTGGACTGCATTCACGTACACCCACAAGTCGATTTTTGTAACAATATAGTCTTATTATTGGATACATTACTATATTTACTGTTACGATAACTATTCGTTTTATGTCACGTGATATCACCGTCGCATGCGTCAATTGGCAGTGAAACGCTCTATTAAAACTGAGGATATCTCGAATCGCTTGATTTTAGAACCTGATATCTATCTCTGTTTTGCAGGAGAAAAAGATTAAAACCGTTTTCTGAGCTGAAAAAGGAATGATTGATTCGTTAGCAGTGCAGAGCAGGCGACAAATTATCAGATACCTCTAACGGTATAAATATTACAACATGATAATGCTTATAGGTTGTCTCAGTTTAGTTTAGTACAGTTATAGTTTCAGGACGGACCTGGCAATTTTCAACAACGGTCAGATGACGAGGACGACAACTGAGGTGGCACCTCCTCTCCACGCTTCCGCAAAGCACCACCGGGAAGACGTTTAACCCCTACGATTTAACGTGCAATAGACCCAATACTCAACAGGACTTCAGTGGAACCGCGTTTAGAACCTGGAACCCTCCTGCTCCGAGGCCGACACCTTATAGGTTAGCATGTTATCTGTAAGCGTATGTGCAATGTGTAATGCAAAAATTATTCAAAACTCTGTACAAGACAAATTTTGATATCTAGTGCTACCAAATTTGGCATTTAATTCCTTCTTGGATAGGTTCTCACTAAGAAAGAGATTCTGAAAATTTGAATTAGATTTTTGATTAATTAAAAATTAACTGCAATTTTAACATTTTTCCACTATAACTCCCAGCATATAACGCCATAGAATCCAATTTTACACCCCTTTGACCTCATGAGACCCCGTGTCCATTTTCAAGGACATTTGTGTTTCATTTACAAAAGAACTTTCTTGCCATTTAAAAAAGCCCTTAAATCCTGCACTGTCAGAATGGCTGATGGTCTCATACGTTGTCATCATAATTAATATAATTAGAACATATCGTTATTAATATATTAATTATTCGAATTTATAATTATATTTTATAAATATATAATTAATAATTATTTATATGGTAGCTCTTTATATTCCTGTATAATCTTATTTTTAAATTCCCTTTCCTTAAAATATTATACTTTGGGTCTCAACGAGTTAAATTGAAATTCAGAATTCATTATAGCCATTTTATCTTCGTGTATTTCATGCTTAAAACTATAATTCTTTATAAATTATATTTTTTCACATTCAGTTTTCAATCAATTGGAACTAAAAGTATTATAACCGTGTACATAAAATATAGCGAAGTAAAAAATTAGGGTGATTGCCATTAACGTAGGACTATTTCCTCCCATTGGGATCTCTGTGTAAGTAATTGATTCCTACTCCAAAATGCCAAAGCTGTCCATGTGATCCTCTCTATTCGGCCAATCTACATGTGTTAAAAAAACATAGTTAATGTCTTATTTTAGACTAAGGGTAACGAGCAAAAGTACATAAAAAAAATGAAGATCGGAAAATGTAGTTCATGAATGACGAGTAAGCCAGTGGAAGGTCAAAACAATAGGAATCAGATCACAATGCATGAGGTCCAAGGCTGAGGAATTGAAAAGTAACTTCGAGAAGTATGGCGAGAAATGGCTAAGAATTAAGAATTGAATGTTCGGTAACAGGAATCGCAAGCATCCAGGAAAAGAGCATCGTCGAGTAAATCTCCTGAAACAAGAGTACGCGGAGTAAAAGGAGTAATCTGAGAACTCGGGAAACAAAAAGAGTACACGAGAGTCAATTAAGTCCTACGTTTAATATCAGCGGCTGTTTGGAAAAGACAGCCTCCCCTCATTTTTGCTAATACTGTTCACTGTTTCCAAAACACTGTGTTTTGCATGATTGTTAATGTAAATTATGATGTGAAAATCAGCAGCATACAGAAATGCAGCAGTCAATGAAGCCAGATCACAGTGCCAAACCAAGACCAGACGAATCAAGCCTAAGACATATTCGATGTTTCGAACAACAGGTTCGAATCTCCTTTAATTAATTTAGCATTGGAATGAATACAAATAAATAGGAACAAAGGGAAGCCAGCGCGCTAACATACGATGCAATATAGAAATTTCACTCTAATTGATTTTACAATACAATTATAAGCACTTTTGTAGTTTTCTTGCATACAGAAACCGGAAATCGCACATTGCTCTCCAGAATTGATTTGTAATTCAAATTACATAAATTTGTAACTGCTCGTGTTGTATACTCATGCCGAGTATTGATTAATATGTGGGCAGAAACTTTCGACCAACATTAATAATGCATGTCTGTCTGCTCCATCATTTTAATTAACTTGATTTCATCAGTTTAACTTTATTACGTAGTATGAGGCTTCTCCGTTGGAGTGCACAGATGAAAAGTTTTCATAATATTAAAAGATAGGAGTTTTCTGGTTTGCAGTATTAATCTTGTTGTAGATTCTCTTATATCCGTATTGTAAAAATCTGTAATTTCAATCAACTCTCCTGTGCATTATTAATAAAATTCACAAATTTTATTTATTTATTTATAATACCAATATTTTTGAAGAAAGAAGTGAAACCCTGTTTAGTAGTGATAAAGATTCTTGCGATAATCCGTCTGAATTTCTTTTATTAAGTAATCTATGAAGACCAGTTAACTTAAAGGATGCTATATTAGATAACCATACACTGAGAAATTTAGTATACATACTGCAGATATATTAATATACATAATCATAATATAAATAAAAGTCATTGTGGGTATGTGGATATGTATGTGGGTATGTTCCAGATCACCCTCCTAAACCACTACACCGATTTCAACCAAACTTTGAAAACTTATTATTTAAGACATGGGAAAAATACAAGTCATCTTCTCTAAGTGGAAAATTTAATTAAACATCCAGTTAACTAGTAATTAATCAAAATTTCGTCTTTGTTTCGCATTAACTTCGGAGGAAATTGTGCAACAAGAATTTTTTTTGTACCATCTTAAAGTTCAAAATTTTACCTTTTCAATGATGCCAATTTCATATCTCTGAAATTTCCTTAAGGTTTTATTAAATTTTAAAAATAAAAAAAATAATTGAATGAATGAAGACGATTTTGAAATAACGGAAATTTATAGATACTCTGTTGCTAGGCAACGGTGAGGCTTTGAACTAATTTACCTTTACTAGAAAATCAGCCGTCATGGTATGATGGGTGAAAATTGCCTCTTCATTCGAGAGATTTCCCTTCAAATTTGAAGTGTTTAAAATATATATAAATATATGCTAGAGAAATGTTTAACATTGATTAAAAACAAATAAAATAAACATATGTTTTATGACAGGAAACATTTTTTTTATTTATATATTTCTTTATTCAGAAAACCTCTTTTTAAACAACATTCCGTGTGAAGTATTTTTCGTTGTATAACAATTTTATTATAATTCAATAACCATAAAATTCTCATCTTGTCAAAAGTAAATCAAAAGTTAAAATTTAAAAGGAATTCTTTTTCGAAATTCTAATCAGAACAAAGAACTTCTCTGCTTGTCAAACGTTGCCAAAAATATTATCAAATTATAATATCACGATTGCAATAAATAATCAGATGCATCGTGGCGTTCAAACTATATCACGCGCATGATATGCCACAGACGTGATTTACTACTTTCTATTAAAAAACGGAAATTAATTTGAAATATATCATTAATATAATTTAAAATTTCTCAGGAACTATTGCTCATAGCGAGATAAATTTTATAACAATCGATAGAAAATTTTATTTCACTATTTTAGAGCTATTAAATTTGAAATTGGAACGACAATTACTCTTCTAAATTTAAAATTACGGAAATTTAGATTCTCTAACAATGGAATAATGCTGTTTAACGTTTCGCAGTGCTATGGAGCGAGTTTTATTGTTGTTGACGTCAGAGCGTTACCGAGAGACAGATCTGGTATATTATATTCGTAATTTCTGTTTTTTTTTTATATAAGAAGTGAAAGATTGTTCTCAACTTTTAAAAGCCCCGAAGTTAATTAAAACTTTAGATAGTTAACATTTAAGCAAGATTTTGCATTTTTCCGCGACATCTTTCTAAAATATTATCTCACGAAAACTATTTTGATTCTATACTAAGAGAATACCTGGCCTTGCCCGGTCATTTTCAGATAAAAATCTTGTGGGTGGCAATAAAGTTAACAATATTTTATAACTAACATAATGTTTATCTATATTTTTTTATTGCGATAACGTTTCTTAAATATTAATGAAATGATTCTTATATCAATAGTACGCAAATTTCCTTCCATTTCAGTATATATCTTAAGTATACTGTTACAAAGCTATAAAGTCGTTTCCCTGAGATGCTAATCTTGGCGACAAACTTGGCGATAAATTTGGCGAGCATCTTGGCGACTTTGGCGACAAAGAGAATTTTCTAGAAGGACCTCGAACTTTCAACCTATACTGGTTTCATGAACTTTCTAGAGATTACGTCACTTCCTACGTAATGAAGTCACTTCCTGTTGAAAAGTATAAAGGCGAGCTCTCAAGCCAAGAAGAGTCAGTTGGAATTTGATCAGCAAGCAAGCTGGTGAG
Organism: Araneus ventricosus; assembly: GCA_013235015.1. Taxonomy (NCBI): domain Eukaryota; kingdom Metazoa; phylum Arthropoda; class Arachnida; order Araneae; family Araneidae; genus Araneus; species Araneus ventricosus. Next base: position 24,407 of record BGPR01016658.1, on the reverse strand, counting down.
TTAACAAGAAACCTTTGAGCGCTGTGTTGAGATTTATTGGTAGTCTCTGTTGTGAATTTTTACTAGTGCTGTGTTAATACTTGTGCTACGTTTCTTTGCTTGGAATATTTGTAAAATAAAGAGCTTTATTTTTTTAAAATCCTGCTTATTGGATTGCATTCACGTAACCCACAAGACAATTTCGTTACATTCTCGTGTATTTCAAATCTTCCCTCTATAATAACTCCATTTCTTGGGCATCTTATTATTTTAGAAACCCTGGATATAAACTTTTCCTTCTAATTTGTCCATTTGCTAAATTGCTTTCAATGACTCGTCTCCACCCTACCAATAAGGTTGTGCCAAATGGCCGAATTCTGATTGCAGTACTTTTTTTGAACAATATTGGAGTCATTTTTCGATAAAAATTTCAGCAATTCAATCGACTCAATCATTAAATGAAATATATTTCATCACAATTACACCACCCTTTCCAAATAAGCATTTCTACATGCATTATCGGCAATTATCATCCCAAAGGTAGATTAAAGCAGAGTTACCTCCACCATATTGGACATGTTGAAACATGTCATTTTGATCAGTCTCTTCATTACATGTATTTAGGAGACAATGCCCCATCCTACCCTAAAGGACTGGGTAAGGACTTATATGCCCGTACAGTACGTAAAGTATGCCAATAAGGAACATGCGCACCAGATTTCATCAAAATAGCACCAGCCGTATCAAATTTCATGTTATTCAGGCCATTTGTTACGAGTGTTTAACCCTTTGAGGACGGCCGCATGGAAAACTTGCGGTTCGATCTGGATGAAGTTACCCAAAGCGCGTGGCTGCTGAGGCCCTTTTAAAGTTAAGCCTGATTGCACTAAATCTGGTGGCACGCCGACGTGTCAGTCGGTAGCGTAAAGCCACAAGAGTCGGCACGTATTTTTGACAGTGACAGTCCGGAGAGTATATGTCAAGTAGCTGGCACACTAGAGTGACAGTCGTCCTCAAAGGGTGAAACGACTTTGCCCCCTCTTCCATCATAAATGGGGTTAACGTTTACTTATTATACGTTTTAACGTTTACCACTGTAGTATTTGTAGTCGGCCAATGAGAAACATATGTGCATAATTACAACAAAATCATACAAATCATATCCAACAGCATGCCAATTTGCCCATTAGTTACTTGTATTTAGAGTATTTGGCTCCACTCTAGCCTGAGTGAGTATGTTAGGGCATACTTACCCCTACAGTACTTTCGGCTAATGAGGAAAATAGTGCCAAATTTCCTCAAAATCCATCCAGCCGTAACAAATGACATGTCAAATCCAGCCGTATCAAAAGTTATGTCAAATCCAGCAGTATCAAATGTCATGTCAATCGGCCCTTTTGATACATTTGACGATTGGGTTAGGGTTTATTTATCCCTACAGTACTTTTAACTGGCCCATGGGAAATATTTACAACAAATTTAATCGAAATCGCTAAGCATGTCCAGCGGCTTTTTTGCTGTCTGTTTTCAGGCGACTTTGCCCCACCCAACCCTTGGGGGCTGTGTTAGGGCATATTTACCCCTGCAGCACTTGCCGCTAATGAGAAAAATAGTGCTAAATTTCCTCAAAATTGATCAAGCCGTTTCAAATGTCATATCAGTCGTCCCTTTTGATACATTTAAACGACTTTGCCCCAACCTACCCGCGACGATTGGGTTAGGGTTTATTTATCCCTACAGTACTTTTAATTGGCTTCTGAGAAACATATATACCAAATTTCATCGAAATTGCTAAGTATATCCAGCTGTCTTTGTACTGCATGTATTTAGGCAACTTTCCCCACTTTACCCTGAGGGACTGTGTTAGGGCTTATTTACCCCTACTATACTTCAAGTAGGTTAATGAGGAACATGTGTACCAAGTTTCATCAGAATCCCTTTAGCCGTTCAGAAGTGATGTTGGAACAAATATGTATGCATACATCAGTACGTTGAGTTTTATATGTATAGATAGAGTACAAAAAATTAGCTTTTCAATGACACAAGTTTCATTTCCGTTCAATTTATTGCTCTCATTTCAATGATTTAAAAAAATTAAATTGTGTATAAAATTCACTATTTCTAAGAATGTGTTTTATATTGTTGAAGAACAAGAATACATATGTAGAGCTGTCGCTAGAACACATTAACAGTGTTCTGGAAGAACACTAAAGACAAGTTTAAAAGTAAACATTTCTTAATTTATATCAGTAACAACTATTCATCTGGTTTATTTTATCGCTTTTTGTTAATGAAAAATTAACTGTTTAATTAATTTTCCAAAACATTTGCCAAAATCTCTCTTGTACTTCAATATTTATGAACAAAATTTGAAGAAAAAAACGTTTCAGATGATAGAAGAATTTTGTGTGTTATAATTTTCTATACAAAAATAGTTTTTATATTAAAAATATTAGACATAAAAGTATTTGAATCGTTATTAGTTTCTTGATCTTAAATTGTTTTTATATAATGTGTATTAGAATTGCAATGTAAATAAATGCCCTCGTTTTAAATGTAGTTCTAAAGAGTTCTGTTATTTTCTTTACATTTTTTTGTACTTCCTTTCATGAAAGCAGCTCTAATTATTGTACAATTTTACTTACATAAAATATGAGGATGTAAGAAATAATGCCAACCACATTTAGTAAAATATTTTTCAGAAATGAAGTTTATCCTTTTTTAGGATATTATTGTTTTTAAAATCAATTGCTCGTATTTTCCGTAAAGTTTTCTCTCATTGTAAATTACATTTTGATTTTTACATTGTCTTAAACGTATTTAATTCCTTTAAACCACAAAATCTTTTATTTGTTGACTATACAACTAAAACAATTTAAATTAAATAAAAATCAATAATCCACGAATGATATGAAAATATCAGAGTTAAAATGCTTTACAATTCTTCTCTAATATGAAAAGGCTATTTTATCATAATGTTTTCTTTCTTTGCATTTTTAAGAGCGATCGCAGCTTAATCTAATGAATAACATGAAGAGTAATTATTTCCTAAAACTACGCTTGACGCTAATAGATATATTTTCTTATAATCTCTTACTGCGATACGTATCCATTATTCATCATTTTGTTGTAAAAAAATTATTTACCTTTTGAAATTCAACTCACATATTGTTTCAGAGCAAGGTAATTTAAATCTAAGTAATTGCTTAAATAAGGTAAAGAGTGCGGCTTACACTGCGGTATTTACATTTTATACAATTAATTTTAAACAACCTGAAATGCAGAAAATTGTTCGGAACAAGTTAAAATTTTTATTTTAGTTGTAATGCATCTGGAATTTAAATTATTCTTACGGAAACAAACCATTTATTAACATCACAATTACAACTCATTTTTTGGCCCTTATTATACAGACTGCAAAAATTAACATGATGAATAATGAACAATTTTGATAGTGAAACATTTAAATTTTAAATAAATGTTCTTTTTAACAATCTATTGAATTTTTTATTGGCCAAAATGGTTTGAAATATGTCGATAAAATTCATTTCAAAACAACTTTTCCAATTCATACTAAAATATTTGAAAGTTTAAATAGAGTCATGTTTTGACGTCAGCGATGCAAGAAAATCGTTGGTTAATCATTAAATAGAGCAGTTATAAGTTTCCAGAAAGAGCAGGAAACATGCAAAATACTTTAACATAACGGTAAATAAGAATGTTTTCCACTCCCATTTTTCACATATTCGAACAAACTAAGAATACCTTTGTGAATATGGTAATAAGAATGTTTTCCAGTCCCCTTTTTCACATATACGAACAAGCTAAGAATAACTTTGTAAATATGGTAATAAGAATGTTTTCCACTCCCCTTTTTCACATATTTCCACATATACGAACAAGCTAAGAATACNTTTGTAAATATGGTAATAAGAATGTTTTCCAGTCCCCTTCTTCACATATTTTCACATATACGAACAAGCTAAGAATACCTTTGTAAATATGGTAACTTTTTAAAAATCAAAGAACAGTGAAGAAGAATAGGTATAGAAAAAAGTACTTCTCTTTTAAGAATTTTTGCAACATTTGATACAGATCTACTATTTGCAAATGAAAACCTCATGCCTATTAAGCCTTCTATTTACCTATTTAATCCTACTTAAGGCCTATTTAAACTTCCAGGATAAACTAATTTGCATTAGACTTTTAATTAGGATTAGAATACACTTCGAAAATGCAAGAATTCAGTGATTTCTACATGCTTTTCTACTTAAAAGTCTTTTTCCTTTTATCATTTTTTTCTCATTTTTTAACTCATTACTGGTATTTAAAAATGATGAAGATAAAACAGTAAACCGAGTTAACGCCACCCTGCCTAAGCAGTTGGAGTCAATTGAAGAAAGACCTCGACGACAGCTCAGATACTGCGGTCGGAATCCCAATAGTCATCACCGCCAACAGTCCAATCCCTTCCGAAGGAGGTATGTTCCGTCATCGGAATAGGGTAACTCAACCCACACCATTAGTCTATTCCCTAAGGAAACAAGAATCCGCTTGATTACCCAGCGACTTCGCATCCACGGACTCGTGGTGTCTCCCGATGGAGGAGGAGATGTGCAGACGATGATGCCTGCGGCTTTTAGATATGACAGTCAGTAAATTAATAATAATGCATTTTTTCTACTTAAATAATTATGCATGAAACGTAAGCAAATAAAACAAATAGTCAATTCATAGCGCACTAAAATATATTTTAAAATTTTTCAATCATTCATTTCAGTCAAATTTGGAGAAAAATCGACAAATTCTTCTTCTAAAGTCTAATTTTCTATCGAAAGACTCACTAACAACGTGATAAGAATTTACCAATAAAAAATCACTAGCTATAGATGCAGTTTAGAGAGTGAAATTGCTAAAACTGAAATTTTAGTCACGTTTATAACACATTTCTAATTTTTAATGAGTGTTTAGAAATTTTCTTCTTTAGAATAAACATCTTGATATGAATTCCAATAGTTTTATCTTTTGAGCCTCACGCTTTTACGAGTTTGTTTACATCTGAATAATTTCGATGAAAAAATTATGTTCTGCTTTTTGGTATATTAATGAAGGCATGTTCTTAAAACTTTTTAACTTTTATTGCTTCTAATTTTTAGTTTAATATATTTTATAATTCAAAACTATAAATATTAAAGAAACTTGAAATGGATTTCTTATCTAACTCACAACCACATGACGCCTTTCAAACGAAATCACAACTTAATTAAATTAATCAATTAACTGTAATTAAATTCCAAAAATACTGAAATATTACATTGTTATTCGGAACTCTCAAAAATAGCAATTTTTAGAATACTAAGCACATCAGGTCAGTCATGTGAAAAAAGAAGTTACTGAATAGATATTCTTCAACTTTTTCTCACAAAAACTATGAAACATACGGAAGGTTTCGTGACTACAGACTAAACAGTTAATTCGTTATTAACCAAAAAGAAACTCTCTTTCCACTGCGCATGCGTACTTTTCTGCTGATGAACCTAGAAGCAACAATTGTGTAATTAAAGTGGAAATTCACAAATAGTTTGTTTATTCCGCATGCATTCGGAGATCATTTTGAGAAATATCATTAAAATAAATATTGCAATCACATTTTTAATCATAATTGCATAAAAAATTCCATTTTAGCATCAAAAACTTTTTCAATTATCACAAATATTTTTAAAGGGAAATTTTCGAGTGAAATTTAACAATAATTTAGAAAAACGCGTGACACGTTAAAAAATTTGTATCTATAAAATTTCAAATAAATTATGTCGGGATACTTCAAACACGTTTGTCTAGAGAATATATTACAATCTAGTGAAAATTTTCAAAAATATATTTTTTATACGTTTTTGAAGTGAATAATACAGAATTTTCCTAGTATTTGCACAACTATCAACATAATAACAGGCTATAAAATTCAAAATTATGATGTATTTGTATTATTCTAGTATATATTCTAGATAATGACATATAAAATCAGCATACCAAGTTTGAAAAGTGTATCACAAAAAGTGTTTGAGAAATCATGTCACAGGTATGGGAATTTTATGGAATTTTCGGTTTTGAGAAAAACACATTTAAAGTACAAAAACACATTTTTAAATATAAATTTATGCAGTCATTTACTTAAAATTTATCACATTTATACATTACACCCTCTTTCTTCACCTCATGGGTTATTTTACTGTTCTTAGCCCAATTAGTATTTTCCCGATCAACTTTGGTACAGGTAAGGGAGTGCCAATTTTGATTGCCCGTTGGACTCTGTAAATGCATTGGTTGAAATTTATTACAGCAAACATGAAAAAAGCTTCCAATACAGAGTTTGGCATTGCATCTAAGTTATATGTATTGCTTCTTATAGCTATTCTACAATAATTCTGAAGTTTATCAATAAAATTGCCTGTCAGCCTTCTCTGTTTCAAAATTAATATTATTATTATTTTATTATTTCTTTGTTCATTTTTTATTCAGAACAATTTTTTCTGATATTTGTGTTTAATTGTGTATATTTTCCAAACTTTTTGTGTGTTTCTTGCATGTTTTATATTTAATCGAGTTCTGTTGTTTAAATGTTTTTTAACATTTCTGTCTGTAAATGTCAAACTCTTTAAGTGTGTGTTGCCCAGACAGGGCATATTTTTGTGCTGATTCAGTAATTTCTCCAGTTTAAGTTTCGGGATTTTTCATAAGTTTAAACCATGGGGGAGGGGATAATTTGATGTTGTTCGGGGTATGGCATTCGCGTAGGCTCCCAGGGCTCTGTGGTGGAAATTGTTGTACTCATCCACCCTGCACCTACCCAAATGGTTAGATAACCCTTGAGGTTATTGTCATTATGTCATGTCAGCTTTCTCTTCTCTCCCATGTGTTAGACCTTCATGTTTAGTTCTTAATTTTATGAATCTAGATCTAACTCTCTTCTGGAAATATTAAAAAATAATTAAAAGGATATAAATAATTGTAATAAACAATAAATTAAAGAGAATATTAATTATATGATTAAAATATTGAAAATTGTTTCCCAATCGTTTTATTTTCTTTTTCGTTTTCAGCAATAGAGGCTTCCAAAAAAGGCTCTAGTTTTCCTTCTGGGTGTCCTCTGGAAAAAAATAAAATAAAAAAGGTTTTGAAAACCACAAAGTATAAGCTTTCATATGAAACAATAAAAACATTTTTGTGAATTTCGGTCAAAAATAGATTTCCAACGTAGGCGGATACCATAAGAAATCCAAACTACTGAATAGATTTTCCTTATATCTGGCTCAGAAATACTAAGAAACATCTATATATAAAAGTAAAAGTGAAACGAAACAATAGTTTGTACGAGAAAGAAATCTCAACCTGATGGTAAACCGTATTTGGTGTTGAACAAAAAGAAGAAATACCTGTGACATGTGCCCTAGCCCTCAAAGCGTTTTGCACGCATTTTTCCGTTTCTCATGTTGAGTTCAAAAGAAGATATCTCATGTTTATATTTATAATTTCTTAAACTACTATGGATGAAGCATTCTTAAAATTTCAGAGACTTCATTAAATGCAAGAAAGATCCAATTTTTCACTTTCAAAGCAAATTTTTAAGACTTTAAAGCAAGTAAGGCATACGTCATTCAGTTCATAGTCCCAAGCTTGATCCTCTTGCGATTAATACATTTTTTTTCAAAAAAGAGAAAGCTTTACCGTTCTGTATAGATGATGTATTTAGATCCAAATTACTGTATAGATTTTCTACGAATTTTTAACCCAAATACTGTGAAATAATAGGATCGTTTTTGCGAAGGTTTCAGTGCAATTATTTAAATAGTTTATTAATTAATAGCTGATATACGCAGCATTCCTTAGGTATTAAATTATTTTCATGTATACAACTATTGAAAAATTAATAGTTTAATTACTTGTCAAAAAACCTACACCCCAAAAACCTTTCTTACACTTAAATATTTGTGAGCAAATTTTGAAGTATTTATAACAAATATCAAAAAATTATGTCGAAAATTAGCTTTCGACGATTTTTAAAAATCAATCTTTTGGTTTGATGTGCTCATTTTAATTTTAAAAGAGTTTTCATGAGACAAAAGTATTTTGTATATTATTATTATTATTATTATACTTTACTTAAAAAGATTTTTTACATTAAATATTACATTAAAACGTGTCAGGCGATAAAAAGAATTTGTGTATTAAAATTATAGTATGTATTATATTATTTTTTGCATTAAAAATATTAGACATTAGCCGCCTTCGGCGACCAGCTTGTTCTCCGGGAATATGATTTCAATTGATCTTGCATCATTTGATATTCATGGTTCTCTTAATAACGTAATATTAAACTGCAGATTGTGAAGGATATTTAACTCACGTTCTGTTAGTGACCTTCGACCTATTCTGTTCATTGTCTACTTAAATGTTCCTAATGGAGTCAAATAACTGACCATATCATATAACCCCAAATTCCATGTTGTCGGCACTATCTTCACTTTCTTATTCCTCCTGTAAAATATTGTAGCAAAAATGTAATGTCGCTTTCCTGCCTGACTAGTCTTATTTTTGGGAAGAGAATTTTACAGCGGTAAGGATGGGATGGCCCGGCCTGGACCCCCGTCCTTGGCGACCATTTTGGCGAATTGGAGACAAAGCGCTGATGATTCCAGAAAATGCAACCCTTTTCTCGATATCTCTATTAGGAAAGAAAATACCCTTGAATGCACGAGAAAACTCCATGCGATGTCACGGCCTGTCGGGGGGAGTATTTAAGGGCCGCACTTGGATCAGAGAGGAGTGTTGATCGACTGGAACGACTTTGGAATTTCGTCTACAGTGCGAGCTAGGAAGCCGGTGAGCTGAGCGCTACTGAAAGTGCTGTTATTGTCGTTAGTGATTTGCTGACTGTTTGTGTTGCTAAATTTCAAAGTATTGAACTATTATTTATTACCTGTGAATTGTTGTCTGTTTACTTTGCTAATCTGTGCAAGATCTGTTGTTTCCTATTACCTGTGATTCGTGTTTTCCTACAAATTTGTGAATAAAACTTCATTCTCCATTACCCTGCGTGTTTGACTGTTTACACCATACACCCAGAGAACGATTTTTGTATCAATATGCATTTGATTTCAACATTAAAATGACGTAACACATTTTATGGCCAGCGGCATGGTAGTTGGATTAAAACATGCTGAGAAAAGAATGAAAACATAGCAACCATAACCATTCAGCTTAATGGATATATTTCTTAATGTAAGCAAAGCAATATCTCGGAGAGCTTGCTTACAGATTTCACAAAAATCTTGATGAAATAAAATATGAAAGCAAAATGTATTAGGATCCTATCTCAGATTACAACAATTAAAGAGAAATATGCAATTAATATTTGTTTCAGCAATGAAAACGGTTTGAGTAGCGTTGCAACAATGAAAAGTATTGTTGTAAATTATGCCAAAAAATGTTTTCAAAAATTTATTAAAATTCGAGAGAACATTGTACGGAAATTTAATTGATATCATTACGAAGGTAATGTTTTGAACTTTCAGATGGTGTAAAAATGAATTTTATGCTGTAATATTTTCGGATGTTATTAAGAAAAAAAGCCGAAATTTCGCCTATTTTTTATGTGATTAAAATTTTAATTAAAATTTCGAAAAAAGGCCTCTGAAGTGCACATTCCCACCGTTCAAAGTATGTTTGTGCCAAATCTCGTAGCTCTACGTCTAGAGGTCTGCGGTAGAGGACCAACACAGATAGACACACTTTCTCCTTTATTATTAGTCGAAATGGAAGTATATTAATCCAGAGTAACACTTAACATAATAGCTAGTTAAAAATATAAAGAAAAAAACTTTGGAAAAACATGCTTTTACATTATTCAATACCGGCATTAACTTTAAAGACAAGAAACATATTTAGTTTGAAGAATTACATGAAAATGAATATATTTATTGGCTATTTTTTAAAAATTCACACGCTTCATATATAATATTCCCGAAACTCATCATTTACATTAACTATTCATGATATAAAGTTTCATAATTTTCATCGAAAATGCTAACAGAAAATTCAACGACAAAATAAAAAGCAAGGGTAATCAGATACACTGTCTCTTTACTTATTTATTTAATAACATTAAAAAATCATCGAAAAAATGATGATAAAGCTTTCAACAAAAACTATCTAGAGCGACAAGTCAATAATCCACAGTGGAACCCTTTATCGCAGAACTTTAATTATTTATCTTCACTATGTTTAAAACATGTAGTCGAGGCAAAGTTTTTCCTTTCCTTTTTGAGAAAAATATAAAAAGAAAATGCGGATCTCTATTTTTAGCTAATTGGTCGCGGAAGACAAACATCATTAAAGTAAAATCTGATTATGCGATATTTAATCTTCCAGCATGCATTAATGGATATTAGTTGTTTAATGAGTATTAAAACACACTTCGCAGTTGCAAGAAGTCGGAGATTTCTAAACGCGTTTTTACTAACGTTTTTATGTTTCAATATTTATTTTCTTGCTTTGATCCTTTGAATTCGCTACTATTTAAACTTGACTCCGAAAATGGCACAAGAAAAATAATCTAATTAATGAATTTAATTTCTGTTGGGTTTTTTTTTCTCTGGTTGTCGCTAATATTCCCATTTTTACTTTGAAACAACACCAAATGGATAGAATTTAGTTTAGTTGCAATAATTTGGCAGGGTTGGTGTTAATTTTGCAGATTACATATTTCTCAAATTGAGGTTAATTTCGAACTATTTTTGATTATCCTTTACAGCTGTCGTAACATTCCTGTTTTCTCATCATAGTTAACGAATTCCCAAACTAGTTAATTTTTCAAATAATCTGTTAAAAGAAAAGACAACATTAACGCTTGTTTCGTAGAATTTTAAAAATGTCTTTTCCCAAGAGTAGGCGCTGAAGTTTACTAGGCTGTGATGTCATCTCTTTCATCAAAGTTTTAGCCTTTTTGCCAAGAAGGAAATAAATGGTACTTTCTGGCACCTTAAAATAACTCATGGGTTCCCTACCCTCATAAAAAAACCGCAAGAACAACTCTTTCTTACATTACAAAAAGAGGAGTCCCCTCTTCGCCTTAGGGTACGAAGAGGGCCGGGCTTTGGTTTGAGAGCAGGTCTGTTAAATTCCCGCTCTGTCAGAAAATTGTTTCAGAAATTTTTCTTCAGCTGCTTTTTCAGTTCATCATAGTGAAAAAACAAGCGTATATTTCCAAGAAGATTGCCTTTAATTTTCCCAAGCTGAAAATCCTGAACAAATGATGTTTTGGTAACAGTAAGTAACAGTTTTTGTGAAGACAGCTTAAGAAATAAGAGTTGTTATTAATAAATATGGAATGAAGTATATGTGCAAGAATAAAATACAGTGAAACACCACTTATGCGTCCTTCAAGGAAGTGAAGTAAAGTGGCGTATAAACGAAAAGACGTACATTCGAAATTTTAATAAACAGTTTTGTTTACTAAAAAGTTAATGTTTAGTGTAAATTCCTTTAAAAGCAATAATTTTAAAGTTTTGAAGGTAGTGCTAATATATCACTACACAGAATTGAATTAATAAAATTTTAAAATTTAACATTTATCATAAAAGTGAGAAAATTATACATTTAAAGCATATCTTGAGTTCCAACTATATATATTTTTATTTTATACCATTTATGTACATACAGGAAGACGTTTAGTTCAAAAATATTTATTTCAAGTTTTAAAAAATCTTAAAATAATAGGAGCGAAGAAATATTGATTGGGGCAGAAAATTTGAGAACCTTTGGAAGAGGAAAAAAGTCGTATAAGAGGTTACAAAGTCCTAGGATGAAGCGACGTATAACCCGTGCCTTACTTTAACTTTTTACTTTTTCTCCGGTTCTTAGTTTTTTTGCCGTTAATGATATATTCTGTTTCGCTTTGAACAGCACCAAATAGATAGATTGAAGTATATTTCCAATAATCGGCTAGGAATTAGTTTAATTTTGATGAGAACATATATTTTAAATACAGATTTAAGACTAATTGCTCAACTGTCGTAACATTCGATGGTCTCGCTTCACAGTTAATAGATTCCCATAGCAGATGCTTTTTAAAATAAGTTGTAAAAAATAATCCATATGTGGCAGATGAAGATTGTTTAGACCAAATAGGGAATGAAGCCCTTTTTCGTCAGTTTTTATCTGAATAGGATAAAAGTTCGCTATGGAGATTTGTTTTTAATTTGCTTTTTCATTTAAATTCAAAATTTCGAATTGATTGATCGGGTGATTGCATTATTTTTTGCATATTTCGTATACGAGAATAGAAAAAAGCACAATGATGCGATTTCCTTGGGTAAACAAATGAAAATCGTAAAGGCAGTGGCGGACTGGCCAGGTTGACAGCTTGCCCGATGGCAAGTGGGCCCCCTTACACTTAAGTCAATATGGGGCCCCCCAGGAGGTGTGTGCGTAAGAGAGAGAAAGGGAAGAACTCTTTTTCTTGAAAATTGCCCGCACTTTTTCTAAGCAGAATAGCAAGTAGTTCTTGTAGTGTATTTTAAAAGAACTTTTTCTTTAAGGAGTCTGTAATTCATTTTTGAGTGATGAATGATGTAATGATATTAATGAAATTTCGAAGCTAAATATCATAAAGACATAATTAAGAAATTCATTGTCCGATAACTTGGAAATCCTATATATTGCCATCTATCGAAAGGGAATTTTTAGATGATTTGTATGCAGAGTAATTATTGACAGATTCTCAAAGTCATATCGTGAACTCAAACATTTGTTGACTTGCCTTAAATGAAATGGGCTGCATGCAATACACTTCTGTACTTTTGAGTTGTTAGAAGTATCTTTGACAGTAAGAAGTATTCTTTAAAAAATGAAATTCTTAAATAGTGTACACTTTATTTTCAGTTTGGTTAAAAAAAAATTCTCCAAATAACAATATAGGTCCAAAATTACATTATGCTATACAACTGCCATAATTATTTAATATTCCGTCATAAAATTTTATTCGTATTTGGTATTTCTAACTTCTAATAATATGTATATTGAGTGTACTGACTAGGAATAAATTCTATTAATTTTATTTGTAATAAATGAAATTAAAAAAATGTATTTAAGATAGCATTGTAGATGTGGATATAGGGCCCCCATTGTCTCGTGCCAACCACTATTTTCAGACCCAGTCCGCCACTGCGTAAAGGTATCCCCATATAAATCAAGATACTTCTATGTAAACGCTTGCCAGAAGGTGATTTCAAGTGGCAAATCCCGTGATTAAAGATTATGATTTTTAAATAAATATAGCGAAATGCCAGTACGACTTATTTACAAAGATGGTTTAAACAGACTTCAGAGAAAATATGCAGAAAGTTTAATAAACAGTCAAAAACATAACTCTTTTACTGTTGCATAAAAGATACAATTATTGAGTGGAAACATGGAACAACCGGGCTACTATTAACCGCTTAAGGACCAAATTATTTTGTAATTATCTGCCAAAAATTCCCTATTTTTTATTATCCATTTGAGAAGGAAGAAAGTCAGTCCGAGTTATCTCGGGATGAAGAAAATTGCATACATTACGTAAAACGAATATACTCGGGTTAAAGCCTTAAGTGGTAAAATAACAATATTTCATGTCCCGTTGATGCCAACTACACCAGCTAGAATTAAAAGGAAGATAATTAAAACTCATAATTTTTGAAAGTTTTAAGTGCAGACCCATGCACTATATGGTGGCCTTCCCTACGTCTTAAACTTTTTCTTCCTTTTATCTTCCGGATATTTAATTTCTCCCAAGCAGTACTTTATGCAGATAAAAAATATTTTATGCAGATTTCAGAGAAAAAAGAAAAGTAAGCAAATTTGCGAAACAGTCAAGAACTTAACTATATTGCTGTAACTTAAAACATAGAATAATAAGGTAGAAACCTAGAACAACCGGGCTACTATGAAATAAAACATTTCATATATAGTGTAATAAGTTGTCCCGTTTATATCAACTAAGCCAGCTAGAATCAAAAACAACATTATTCACATCCTTTTGTAAGTTTTAAGCACAGAATAATACACAATCTGGTGGCCTTTCTACGTCTTACACTTTTGTGTTATTTATCTTCCAGATCTTTAATTTCTCCCAAGTAGTCTTTACGATGCATTCGAAATTAGGAGCCATGTATCTCTAAACAACGAGCTTGTTCTTCTACAAATACCCCAATTCAATAAATAAAAAAATATTACAATTTAAAATATTTTATGCAGATTTCAGAGAAAAAAGAAAAGGAAGCTGGTTTACTAAACAGTCAAGAACATAACTATATTACTGTTACTTAAAACATAGAAATATTGAAACCTAGAACAACCGGACTACTATGAAATAAAACATTTCATATATAGTGTAATAAATTGTCCCGTTTATATCAACTAAGCCAGCTAGACTCAAAAACAACATTATTCACATCCTTTTGTAAGTTTTAAGCACAAATAATACACAATCTGGCGGTATCCTACGTCTTACACTTTTGTGTTACTTATCTTCCAGATCTTTAATTTCTCCCAAGTAGTCCTTATGATGCATTTGAAATTAGGAGTCCACGTATCTCTAAACAACGAGCTTGTTCTTCTACAAATATCCCAATTCAATAAATGAAAAATATTACAATTTAAAATATTTTATGCAGATTTCAAAGAAAAAAGCAAAGGAAGCAGGTTTGCGAAACAGTCAAGAACTTAACTATATTGCTGTTACTTAAAACATAGAATAATAAAATAGAAACCTAGAACAATCGGGCTAATATGCAATAACACATTTCATATATGCTGCAATAAATTGCCCCGTTTATACCAACTACGCCAGCCAAAATAAAAAAACAACATTATTCAGATCCTTTTGTAAGTTTTAATCACAGAATAATACACAATCTGGTGGTCTTCCTACGTCTTACACTTTTGTGTTACTTATCTTCCAGATCTTTAATTTCTCCCAAATAGTCTTTACGATGCATTTGAAATTAGGAGCCCATGTATCTCTAAACAACGAGCTTGTTCTTCTACAAATACCTCAATTCAATAAACCAAAAATAGATTGTGCAGATTTCAAAGAAAAAAGGAAAGGAAGCAGGTTTGCGAAACAGTCATGAACTTAACTATATTTCTGTTACTTAAAACATAGAATAATAAAGTAGAAACCTAGAACAACCGGGCTAACATGCAATAACACATTTCATATATGCTGCAATAAATTGTCCCATTTATACCAACTATGCCAGCCAGAATTTATAAAAACATTATTCAGATCCTTTTGTAAGTTTTAAGCACAGAATAATACACAATCTGGTGGCCTTCCTGCGTCTTACACTTTTGTGTTGCTTATCTTCCAGATCTTTAATTTCTCCCAAGCAGTTTTTATGATGGATGTGAAATTAGGAGCCCTTGTATTTCGACAAAACGAACTTGTTCTTCTCCAAATACCACAATTCAATAAATCTAAAATAATACAATACAAAATAATTTATGCAAAATTCAGAGAAAAAAAGGAAAGGAAGCAGGTTTACTAAACAGTCAAGAAATTAACTACATAACTGTTGCATAAAAGGTCGAATTATTTGGTGGAAACCTGGAACAATCGGGCTACTGTGAAATAACACATTTCATGTACACTGTAATGAATTTTTCCACTGAAACCAACTACGTTGCTAGAATCAAAAACAGCATATTTTCGTAAGTTTTAAGCGCAGAATCATGCATTATCTAGTGGCCTTCCTACCTCCTAAACTTTTTATGTTACTTATCTTCCAGATCTTTAATTTCTCCCAAGCAATCTTTATGATGCACGCGAAATTAGGCGTCCTTGTTTCTCTAAACAACGAACTTATTCTTCTCAAAATATCCCACATCACTTTTTATTTGACTTGGGAATTCTTCTTGGAAGTTCTATACGAATTATCCGAACGGTTCACATCAACGATTAATATTCATTAGTCAACCTTAAACGGTTACCCAATAAGGCTAATTCTTGCTGGAACGGCTTCAGTTCTTCTTCCAGAATGGCCCTCTTTTCTCTGCCAGTCTGAACTTGTTTATCTTATTTCAGTTGATTGTTTTTCGTTTCTCCTTCCCAAATGGTTCCCTCGGGAGTTGTTAATTAGTTTAATAAAGTTTCGCATATGTCTTTTTTCCCCTGATGTCTTCCATCTTTTCTTACGTATGATGCTTGGCTCCTCCCACTTTTTTCTTTTTCTAAACCTATTGGATGGGAGGTCACTAGTGTGTTCGGAATTGGAAATTAGTAGTGCCCATTTCTTGCTTTTTGAGTTTATTAAGTGGCTATATACGGGAAAAGAATTGTATTGAGATTAATTGTGCAACTTAATTGTCGGCATATATTACAGTTTTCTTCTTTTTCCAAGGGATGCGGTTATAAGCAGTGGGAATTGTGAGGTTATTTTAACTAAGTATTGCAATAAAAGTAAATATGGTTTGTATTTTTATCAAGGGAGTTTTCCTAAATTCTCTTCTAAATGGCCTGTTTTATTTTATGGAAAAAGAATAAGAAGAAATTACAAGACCCATAAAATGAATGAAAAGTGAATCACATTACTGTAGAATAAGGGATATGTTCGTTTTAATGAAATTAAACAGTAGAAAGATGAAAATATAGTCGAGAGATGATAATCCAGATAAAAAAGATTATCAACTCATCGGGATATTTATATTACGCCCCAAGTGAAATCTTCGTATTTCAGTGAAACCAGGGTAGGATTAAGGCCTCTGGGAGCCCTTAGGCAATGCAAGTCTACTCCCCTTCCTTTTTCCCTCCCTAACTTCCAAACGAACACGGAAAGTCGCTTCACAACACTGTTAGTCTTATGGTTGGGAAGAGAGAGTTATGTATGGGAATGCCGGGGAAATGGACCCATTGACCCCGACCTTGGTGACCATTTTGACGACAAATTAGACGACTTTGTCTACTCCCCTTCCTTTTTCTCTCCCTAACTTCCAAACGAACACGGATAGTCGCCTCACAGCACTGTTAGACGATTTGTCTACTCCCCTTCCTTTTTCCCTCCCTAACTTCCAAACGAACACGGAAAGTCGCTTCACAGCACTGTTAGTCTTATGGTTGGGAAGAGAGAGGTATGTATGGGAATGCCGGGGAAATGGACCCATTGACCCCGACCTTGGCGACCGTTTTGACGACAAATTAGACGACTTTGGCGATGAAATGTAGGATCTCAAAACTACTGGAATTTTCTTGATATCTCTATCAGGGGCCGAGATCCGGATTTATCCAGATGATTGCATGTGACGGCATGGCCTGTTGGGGAGACTATAAAAGGACCGTGCAAGGATCACAGAGCAATAGTGTGGTGTTGATCTATTTTGAATGTGTTGATAGACTGGGATCGCCTTTTGAGTGCGAAAGTCTTTGGAATCTCTCTTTGGAATTTTTATCCGCTGTGCGAGCTAGTAAGCTGTTGGATGACGAGCGGTATTGAAAGTGCTGTTACTGTTATTAATTAGTGTTGCTAATTTGTGCAAGTGCTGTTTTTCCTGTTACCTGCGCTTCGTGTTTTCCGGAATATTCGGGATTAAAGTGTTATTCTCCGTTATCCTGCTTGTTGGACTGTTTTCACCGTACACACACCAGGAAGAATTTTCGTAACAGTATTTTGGCAAATTGAAATAACAAAACATTTGAGGAGCTTTTCATCAAAACTGAGCATATTCTTTTTTCTATTAGAGGCATTTCTTTACATTTTCTTGCCTTAGCACCCAACTATATGAGTGTTCAGTTTCATTTTGTCTCATACTTATTTTTCACCCTTTGTAAAACTGCCTAAAGTTCTTAATTCTTTTGCAAAACTAAATATATTCACTACTAAAACCCAACTTTGTAAAATGGATATGTTCACTTTTGATAAGAAACTCCTCATTTAACTGTAGGTGACTTTCAAGAGAATTGGTTTTGGCAAATAACGAATAAAAAATAAACAAAATAGTTTAAAGGTAACAAAATGGTTTTTAATACAATCTAAATACCATTTTATTAGAGGATTGGACCATTTTTAACTCATAATGGAGCATACATTTTTAAGGTTATAATATAGAACTTTTTAAAGGTAATTAATTAGGAATGTTGTTTGAATAATATTCTGGAATTTAAAAGATATTTGATTTTAATTTGTATAAGTTCGAGTAATTGACCCTTGTAATTTAAATCAAAGTGCAAAATAAAATTAATAAAAAATAGTAAAAAATTAATAAAAATAATAAAATAATTCTGGAAAAACGCGGTTCATATAACTAAATTATTATACTGAATTATGATATAAAATGTCACAAGATTACTATATTTAGGAAGCGCTATTTACAATGAAGCTATATACACTAATTGAGATGCGTTGTTTAGTTCAACTTGTTTTAGGACTTGGATGAACCCCGTCTTCGCTAACCCTTCATTATCCATCTTTCCTCTATCTCTCTCTTATTCTCTCTACCTCATTCTACGCAGCTTGGTGTTTGACGGCATGTTCATAGCGACGGCAGAGAATTCAGCTGGTTGATAATTATCTCTTGGCCCACAATAAATAAACTAGAATATTAACACGAGAAGACGTGCATCGGGCTTCGCAAACCCGGTGTGCTTTTTTTTTAAAACAGAATACGAGAAAATAATATTTACTTTAATAGGAAACATTTGTTGCAATAGTGTACAAAATATGAAACATTAAAAAAATAATTTTCGGATAAATTTCTTATAGGAGTCCTTTAAAATTAAGAAGATTAATGAATGCTTGTACTTCCAAACTATTTATGAAAAAATTTGCTTTCCCGTTCAAAATTACCTTAATTCGCCTGGATATAAGTTTTAATGTATTTCTTTCTCATAGATAAGCATTTCCAAGAAATTTTGATTAAATTATACAACTTTGGCTTCAACAAAATTTATAGGTAGTTTTATGACGATGTTCTGTGTAAAAGTAACTCACATTTTTGCTTAAAAACAATCAAATAGAAAAATTAGAATAAATTTAAAAAATAAAAAATTTTAAATTGCAGCTGCAAACAAAAAACAAAGAACAATAGAAATGGACAAAAGACAAAGGAGATCTATAGATATCTTTGTCTTTTGTTGGGAAATTTCGGGGTAAGAGAAGCTATATTTGGCGTAATGCAAGCTTCTTACAGAAAAATTTCCCAATTATTATTTTGAATCCATTTCGAGAGTCCTTAACCCTCGAAAAAATGGACTAGAATGAATTTCTTTGTTTTTTTTCGATTCTCTCTGTTTTTCGGCTTTCTTTGAATGATATTGATTTCATATTTTTGGGAGGTTCTTCTTTACACCAATTAATTCGAGCTATCTAACTATTTACTACACCATTTTATTGCTCCAGACTTCTTCTAAACAATCGGTGGATTCACAAATATCCGATTCATCGTCAAATTCCTTTTCAGAATTCGATCTATGATCTATAATTTAACATCAACAATTTCTTTACTTTCTTCATTAATCGATTCCTAACTAATTGATATATCACCGAAAAGCTTTTCCAATCTTTCCATTTCATATTTGTAGTACCAACAGTGATAAACTGTCGCTATCTATCTGTTCTATTTAGCAATTCTACACGTAAAAGCGAGCGTACGCACCGGACTTCAGAGGTACGACCGTCTGTTTTCTAAGATCAAATGAGGAGAAATTCTTGAAAAACCTGGGGTCAGCAAGTAAATGACCTTGAATGCAGCTACTGTGAATCTCGATTTTTTTTCATTCAAGGGTTAATTTTCTGTAATAAATCCTTTCAGTCCTTCCGGGTTAACAAATTATACATCTATAAACCAACAAAACACACTTGAATAATGAAATTCATCTAAAAGGCAGAAATCCTTGTAGCAATTAGCCCGCTTAGTACTTTCCGACAATGGAACATTATAAGTTTACTGCAAATGTCTGACTATCATTTGAACTTTCCAACGGCATCTACCACGTGAAATCAGGTTTCTGCTTTTACACATCTATATATTACCGGTAATTTATGAAAATCCGGCATTTTATAGAATACCTAGGCATTTTCTAGAATGCCTGGCGTTCTCTGGCAACGTATGAAATATGAGAATTATTATATATTTTCCGTAGGCAGTGTATATAATGCCTAGGGATTCTATAGAATGACAAATGCTATTTAGGCAAAGTACGAAAAAAGTTCATGATTAGGCTATTATTAAAAAGACGTGCATTCCTCAAAGATATAAATGTTATATTGAAAAAATAATGAAAAATACCATTAAAAACTTTTATTTAATATAGGTAAAAAAATGAAAGTTATACGAAACAAAATGTATGCCTTTCTTATTAAAGAAAACAATATGAAATATGTATCTACTTCTTGCAATAAGAAAATAAATAATTTTATTTTGAATTGCACTTAATTTTATTTCTTATAAAATCGAATCTGCAATTTTTACCATACTTTGCCGGTTTGTTATTTGGCTTTCTATAGAAAGCCTAGAAAATGTGTGAAATGTCAATCGTTTCACGTATTGCCGGTCAGTTTTTGGCACTCTATAAAATGCCTGTTCTATAGAATGCCAATTTTCATACATTGCCGGCAAAATACAGTAGAGTCTCCCTACAACGAAGTCTCCCTACAGTGAGTTTCTCCCTATAACGAAATTTTTAATCGGAATGTTAAATAACATTCAAAATATTCTCCATATAACGAAGTGGTTGTCTCCCTATAACGAATTTTTTCAGACCTTTATCTTTTCGATTTTTGTCATTTTTGAAGAAAGTTGCTAATTTCTGTGCAAACAAATCGCTCATAAGTGCTTGTTTCTGGAACCACTCGCATTGCATTCCAGCGATAACACTTAACAATAGAATGCTATGTGAAGGGTAATGTAGTTGTGGGGATCTGGGTTTCTACAGAGGGAGCAACATTTCTACGGGTCAAGATTCCAAGAATCGGGGTGGATTGGGGGTGGAAACAGCAAATGGATGTGACAATTCGCATTTTATGTTTATCCATACTAGTACATATTAATCTCTAAATTGGTGAATTGTCTTCACTTTTGAGCATTTTATTTATACAATAAAAATTAGTATAATTTTAACAAATTTAAAATAAATATTACTTCATTTTTAATTGAAAATCATAATTAAATATTTTTGAACTTACCGCATATACTAAAAGGTTTGTTACATTTACTTAAATAACTGCAAAAATCTCTAATCTCCGTATAGCGAAATTTTCTCTATAGCGAATTTTTCAACTGGAACCAAGCGATTTCGTTATATGGAGATTCCACTGTATATATAATTTAGATTCGCCTTTGATAACTCTGCTCATTCTAGAAATTCAATACGCTTAAATAAATAAAACCCTCTGAAGAGACGAGTTGAAAATGAACTTTTGTGTTTATGATTTGTTTCAAATTTTTCACTATATGATAATTAATCTCGAAATTCATAACAAAAGATGCATAAGATGATTTTATTACTTTTAAAAAATTTAATAATTCCTGTCTTCTGTTAACAGAATATATGATTACGTTTCATCATATATTGATTTATTGTTTTTTTAATCAGTCATCCAAAGTTTAATTCTATTGTTTTGCATATTGTAATTCTCATTCAGGTTTGTAGAAATTTTATTTTAAGGTAGAATTAAACATTTTAGAATTTATTCATTAAAATTATTAACTACTTACAAATGTATTAGATAATATGAATTGCAACTTCTGTACAGTTTTGCTGTAAAACTTATTTAGCTGCGTCGAAATATTTATCTGAAGAAAAAGATGCCATGTAAACGTGTTCATTAAAATTTTTAATTACTTATAAATGTATTAGATAATACGAATTGGAACTTCTGTACAGTTTTGCTCTAAAACTTATTTAGTTGCGTCGAAATATTTATCTGAAGGAAAAGATGCCAAGTAAACGTGTATGTTTTTAAGTGTGATATATGTTTTTCTGTGTTCAAGAGTATAAGTTTCAATTTCCTTACTTTCACGGGAGGATTCCTCTTTCCATTTTTAAAAAACTTTCATAACAGGATGGGACAGGATATCATACAGGTTTCTTTTCCCATTTCATATCTGAACTCTTATGCATGAACTCTTTCAGCAAATTTTAAAGTTCAGACTATTCCGACCTTCCATTCAGTGTCAAATATGAAGTTTATAAAAAGTTCATCAAACTGGTTTAAGTACTAGTTTATGCTTCGCTTTGAGAATCACAATTTTAGTTTTCATAGTTAAAACAGCGTAGCAAATTTTGTTAAAAGTTAGTTAGTTAGACAAGAAACTCTTTAAAAGAAGAATTTAAACTCCAGCTGTTGTTTCGAATAGAGTAAAACTTTTAGAGACTAGTTACTCAAAATTAACACGAAATTCGTGAGGCAAGCAATGAAAATGTTAAGTCATAAAAGTACTTGTTCAAAATTAACTTTTAAAAGTTTGTGACAAAATAAGTCGTGGTTTCATTTAGACTCAACATGTCTCTTTTAATGAAAGAAGTTGCTTTAATTTGCTTTAAAATATAAATAAAAATGTTACATCAGAGACTTTTTAGTCCATCTCTTTCTTTTAATTCATATGCAAAACATACACTCAGAACTTCATCCCTAAAAATTCTCCATCCGTAATGATATAGCCGGTGTTCCGGCTTAAAGAGTTTACATTTTGGTTTTTCGCAAAGTGATGCTCTAAGAGTTTAGAACGACCATAAGTTGTCAGCTAATATATACATCTCGTTTTCAAACTAAAAGAAACTAAATTCAGTTTAGCTCCTTAATTGTTTTGCCCGAGTGTAATTCATGTAACGAATTACGGCATTTATAGGCTTATAAGCTAAAATTAAGTCATTTATCGACGTCCTATCTATACAAAAATGACCAGTAATCCATTAAAATCTTAAGTGTTCCGTGGACTCATTTGTCTCAATACTACAACACATTTCTAAATTCAGAAAGGAGTAATCGAATTTTGTAGTAGAGAAAGCAACACTGTCAAAGAGTAAATTCACAATGTCCCATTTTGAAGCTACTTGATGATGATTTGAGACGAATCTCATGATTTATCGACGTTGTAATTCAATACAAAATGACTAGTAATCCATTAAAATCTTAAGTGTTCCGTGGACTCATTTGTATCAATACCACAACACATTTCTAAATTCAGAAAGAAGTAATCGAATTTTGTAGTAGAGAAAGCAACACTGTCAAAGAGTAAATTCACATTGTCCCAATTTGAAGCTATTTGATGGTGATTTCAGACGAATCTCATGATTTATCGACGTTGTAATTCAATACAAAATGACTAGTAATCCATTAAAATCTTAAGTATTCCGTGGACTCATTTGTCTCAATACCACAACACATTTCTAAATTCATAAAGAAGTAATCGAATTATGTAGTAGAGAAAGCAACACTGTCAAAGAGTAAATTCACATTGTCCCATTTTGAAGCTATTTGATGGTGATTTCAGACGAATCTCATGATTTAGCGACGTTGTAATTCAATACAAAAATGACCAGTAATCCATTAAAATCTTAAGTCTTCCGTGGACTCTTATTTGACTCAATACCACAACACATTTCTAAATTCAGAAAGAAGTAATCGAATTTTGTAGTAGAGAAAACAACACTTTCAAAGAGTAAATTCACATTGTCCCATTTTGAAGATTCTTGTTAGTGATTTCAGACGAATCTCATGATTTTGGATCATGACACCTGCTCCTGCCATCCTTTCCAAACTTGCACACCATAACAATAATAGGTCATTTGACGCAGATGGATTTAACATGTAAATAACTCACCGTTGGAGAAATTTCGTCTGGATTTAGCTTTAATTTAGTTATGTTCGTGTCTCGTTTTGAAGCAACACGAGGGCTATTTTTCATTTCATCCTGATTCATTTTAAAACGAAGTAAGATTATGAGGATGACACCTGAATTTGTAATCCCAGGTCTAAGCTCACAGGCCAAACCAGGTTGGAGGATATTTTGACCATCAACTCAGATTTAACTGCGACCACACAATTAGGATCTTTGGAAAAATCGGGTTACGAGCTTGAAATCTCTAATCCTGCAGCCGAGACCTTCCCACCAGGTCATCATCGCTACTTCGCCGTATCGGATTTTGAAACCTGAACAATGCGGTTTCAAAGCTATAACTATGCACTGCAGAGTTTCATGCTGTTTTGATACGGCCCACGCAAATTTGAACCACGGTGATTTGGAACGAAGGATACCTTAGGACTGAACTATGCCCTAGAGAGATTCATGCTGTTTTGATACGACCCACGCAAATTTGAACCATGGTGATTTGAGAGAAGGATACCTCAAGACACAACTATTCCCTAGAGAGTCTCATGGTGTTTTGATACGGC